>CAUYON010033824.1:0-21597 GCA_963573935.1 Arctocebus calabarensis
GGGGAGATGGGGAAGGCCCAGGAGAGAAACGGAGAGAGCTTTTCTCTCCCCACTTGAGTTCTCTCTCTCTACCAGGAGCTTTAGTGTTTTCTGTATTCTTTTCTGTAAATAAATTCTGTCTTACCACTGGGAAAAAAAAAAAGAAAATGCCATGAAGGCTGTGTTAAACAGTCTGATGAAAACATTTCAGATTGTATATGAAACCAGCACATTGTACCCCTTGATTGCACTAATGTACGCAGCTGTAATTTAATAAAAAAATAAAATAAAATTTAATTTAATTAAAAAAAAAAAGAAAATCAAACTGGAGGGTATAGGGAGAAGAGGATCAGTAAATTCATACCTATTGGGTACAGAGCCCAATATCTGGGTAAAAGGCACATTTATATATTTGACTCAAGAGTTGGGCACAGTGACTCATACCTGTAATCCCAACACTCTGGGAGATGGAGGTGGGCAAATTGCTTGAGCTCAGGAGTTCTAGACCAGCCTGAGCAAGAGCGAAACCCTGTCTCTAGTAAAAACAGAAAAAGTACCTGGGTGTTGTGGCAGGTACCTATAGTCCCAGATACTTTGGAGGCTGAGGCAAGTGGATATCTTGAGCTCAAGAGTTTGAGGTTCCTATGAGCTATGGTGCCATAGCTCTCTACTGAGGGCAACAAAGTGAGACTGTGTCTCAAAAAAAATGATGATAATAATAATAAATAAAAAAATACATTTGACTCAATCTGTACAAAATACAAAGTATGTAAACAAACATGTGTACCCCCTAATATTCTGAAATTTAAAAAATTTTTTGAAAACCCAAAGAAACAAAGAACAAGGGCAACAAATAAGAAAGCAGTAACATAAAACAGTGGGATGGTAAATACCACGAAGTACTTTCAAATGTGTCTTTTTCATTGTAAAATAGAAAAATACGAGTATTTGGAAAGATTTCCCCAAATAAAAATACATTTTAAAAAATTTTAATATGTGGCACTTGCATATCAGTTTTCATTGTTTCAGAAATTTTAAAAGCAAAGAGGAAACCCTTCCAAAGTACTAACAATTGCTTTTCTTTCTTTTTTGTTTTTTAGATAGAGTCTCACTATGTCATCCTCGGTAGAGTGCCGTGGTGTCACAGCTCACAGCAATCTCACACTCTCAGGCTTAAGTGATTCTCTTGCCTGTGCCTCCCACATAGCTGGGACTACAGGCACCTGCCACAATGCCTGGCTATTTTTTTTTCTTTCTTTCTTTTTTTTTTTTTTTGGTTGTAGTTGTCATTGTTGTTTGGCAGGCCCGGGCTGGGCTCAAACCTGTCAGCCTCAGGGTATGTGGCTGGTGCCCTATTCACTGAGCTCCGGGCGCTGAGCCAATTGCTCTTATTTCTATTACTAACTTAAGCAAACTTACAGAGGCAAAGAACATAGTGAACAAATTTTCTTATTCAATCACACACACAGTATATGTGTATACTGTGTAACATTACGTTTTTCCAGGTTAGCATTATTTTCACATTTGCACTGCCACGTTTGCCAATGTGGTATTAGATTAAGTTCATGTATTTCATAGTGTTTATTTAGTCATCTCCCCCAATTCCTTTTTAAAATAGCTTTTTCTGTTATGAATGCTAATATGAATATTTTAGTATTAATTACATTTTTATTTCAAAGTATTTCCTTAAAATCTATTTTCTAAAATGAAATCACTAAATCAAAGCACATGTTTGATCTTAATACATATAGGTAAATTGTCCTCAAGAGAAGAAATGTTTATGAAGAGGGGAAAAAAGTATGCAAAGGGAAAATGTATAGTGTATTTTATGAACAAATAGCTCAGTGTTGTTCACTGAGAATAAAGGAGAAAAGCGAAATGGGAAGATGGAAGAAAAGGAAGCTGAACAGATGGGCTTGAATCAGATCAAGAAGGCTCTCGTACATCATGAAGACTGGATTTCACCTTGGGTAATGGAAATTGAAAGAAGTTTGAGGAAGGAGAAGAAACATTATCATTATCTGTCCATTCAAAAATGGAAGGTAAGAATTAGGAAGTCTGGTTGGGAAAATAGCAAAAGAAACCAGAAGATGCTGAGTGCCTGACCCGGGGGAGTAGAGGCAAGAGGAAGACATATAAGAGCAACAGCAGAGGTCAGTTTATAGATTGTGAGTCTGTGTGATTTTGATTCTGTGTGCTGTGGTGAGAAGGTGGAATGAGCAAAGCAAAGTGACAACTTAATCATCACTCTCAGGATGTTATTTAAGACACTTGGGCTATATATAATTGCCTCTTTTTCCCTATCTCCTCCATTAGAAAGGAAATTCTCTGAAGGCAGGGCCCTGTCTTATTCACCACTTTATCTTCGGCCGGCCACAGTGCTTAGTATGCAGTAAATTGCTAAAGTTAATAAAGGGATGGATGATGGGATTTGCTAAGAGAGAAAATAAGGGAGAGAGAATAAGTTGAGGTTGTAAAAAGTGACTATAAACAGCAGTCTCATTATAAGTAACTTACTGAATAAAGGAATAAAGAAATAAATGTGTGGAGGCTGGTATAGTTTGGATATTTGTCCCCTCCAAATTTCATGTTGAAATTTGATCTCTAATGTTGGAGGTGAGGCCTGGGGAGAAGTGTCTGGGTCACAGGGGCAGATCTCTCATGAATGACGCCGTGCAGTTCTTATAGTAATAAGTGAATTCTCATGAGATCTGATTGTTTACAAAAGCCTGGCACCTTCCTCTCCTTTTTTCTCTTGCTCCCTCTCTCACCACAAAGACTCCTCAAGCATGAGAAGCAGATGCTGGCACCATGCTTCTTATGCAGCCTATAAAACCATAAGTCCAATAAACCTCTTTTCTTTTTAAATTAGCCAGCCTCAGGTATTCCTTTTTAGCAATGCAAACAGACTAAGACATATTATTTATATATGTGTGTGTGTATAAATAAAAAGAGAGATAAAGGGGGTGGGGAGAGAGAGACACAGACAGACAGACATATACACTGGAGATTAGGAGATGATGATTTAGATTTAAAAAGTTGAATTTGAGTTGTTGGCAAAATACTAACCAAGGATATGATATCCAGGGGGGAGACTGGCCAAACAATCATTTTGGCCACTGTGGGTATCCACTGAAGTTAGTATGAATTTTAATATGTCCAAGTTCAAATATAACCTTCAATTTTTTATTTTAATTTTAAAATACGCTATCAATATCTTAAAATGTCCCTCAAAAACATCCACAGAAACACTGTCAGTTTCAACTAAAACCCATGTATAACCAATTCGATAATCTACATTTTGTTCCTTGGCAAAGTTACTCATTTTCTTAGCAATGCTCAAATTTTACTTTGGTCAAAGACTTTCAAATACAATGTGATGTTTTATGTGTGTGTGTGTTTTTTTCCATAGGAAAATAATACTATGTATTTCAGAGGCCTCCAGGACATTGTTACCAAAGGCTAAATAAACACTGCCAGGAAAATCATACTGAGGAAAATATTCTGAATGTAAATACACTTGCTCATTCTCTTTATCCCATTTATGCAGCTCATGACCTCACAAAAACATCAGTGTCCTTCTGCATTATCCTTTAAGCATCCCCCCTGCACAAAGGACTGAACTCCAGTGAGAAATGGGAATGCACCCAGAGAGTGGGGGTGGAGCTGGGCTTTTTGTAGCAGCTGTCCCCCAGCACAGAACTGGAAGAGGATGCAAATCCTTTCCCAGGCTGTTGGTCTCAATTCAGGCAAGTAATTTGCTTCTGGAGGATTAACCCCCTCTCCCTACAAAACAATCTAATCTCCCTATGTACAGATGCCACCAATATCTTTGTAGGTCAATTAATTCTACCAATGGAATTATTTACATAACAAAGATAACGTAAAGAAATTGGGTAAAGCCAGAAACATATGAATTCAACTAGATGATCTATTGTTTTAAAAATGCTGTTGACAAAATAAAATCTTCCCCAAAACAGCTTGATGAATACCTATAAATGTTAAACAAAAAATATGCATAAACTATGTATAGAAGAATGCAGATCCAATTAACTCAGGTTTGGGGGACAAAAGTAAAAACAGCAACATTCTGATAGGATATATACATACAAGTAGTCCTCATCTCAAAACAAATGCTTTCTTTCATTTTCCCTATTCTGCAGCATACTGGTAGAGGAGTTTCATGGTGAAAAAAAAATTGAGGTTAAAAAAAAAAACAAACCCTAACAAGAACAGAAAGAAAAGAAACAAAGGTAAAAATAGTCTAAAGTTAGCTGTCAATGGAAACTCCCTACCCGTCCCGATGTCCTTTTGTCCCTACCTCTTGCCATATTCTCTTAACTTTCATTTTCTCAGTACCACATGGTAATTTAATGCTTTATTTTAGATTAATTAACACACATAGTCACTTAAAAGAGCTAAAATGTGCTTGGAAGTCAGTCATTCAGAGATTAAGATAAAACGGGCCATGTTATCGGCTTTTTTCTCACCCTTGAGATCGACTGCTATTAGGAAACCTTTTTCTTTGCTTTGTTGTATTCATCTTATTTGTATATTCCTCATAGAAGTGGCACATAATGCAGAAGTTGACAAAACAATTAGAAAAAGTTTTGAGTGGGGCACAGAGGGAGTAATTTGGACTTTTTAAATTTCTGAAGAATAGTCTATATCTGAGTGTGCTTATGAAGCAGAGTGTGAAGACACGTGAGCACCCTGTGCCCTTAGAAAGAATGGGGGGGGGGGAGGTAGAGTTCATAGGGCACCAAAGACAAAACTTTCTATTATTCACAACTTTGTCTAAAAACAGCTTTTAAAGAAAGAGAGGACTTTGTCTTCTTGTCTTACTCCCTCTGTGCTCAACCTTTTTTTGCAGGGATAGGGAAAAGCAAGGTTTTGCTCTGTCAACCTGGCTAGATTATGGTGATGACATCCTAGCAAGGCAACCTCAAACTCCAGGGCTCAACTGATCCTCCTACCTCAGACTCCAGAGTAGCTGGAACTACAGATGCCCAACACAACGCCTGACTAACTTCTATTTTTTATAGAGACAGGGGTCTCACTCAGGCTTGTCTGGAAGTCTTTACCACAATGAATCCTCCCACCTTGGCCTCCAAGCATAAGCCTCTTGTGCCTGGCTTTGCAGTCAACCTTTTTAACCTCATTCCCTCTCTCAATACAGAATTCAACATATTACTAGTATTATACACATATTTACATCATGGATCAAACAGGCTTTTATATGTTAGCATAAAATACTATCACTTAAATACTCTTTATATAAAAATGATTGAAATGTCAAACATCAAGTAAGCTTAGCACATAATATAAACCAATGCCTGCCTCCTAAATAAAGACATAAAGAAGAGAAAATATGATTTCAAGAATTGGGGCTCTTGGCTCGGTGCCCATGACACAGTGGTTATAGTGCCGGCCACATGCGCTGAAGCTGGTGGGTTCAAACCCGGCCCGGGCCAGCTGAATAACAATGACAACTGCAACAACAACAAAAAAATAGCCAGGCATTGTGGTGGGCGCCTGTAGTCCCAGCTACTTGGGAGGCTGAGGCAAGAGAATCACTAAAGCCCAAGAGTTTGAGGTTGCTGTGAGCTGTGCCGTCACGGCACTCTACCAAGGGTGACATAATAAGACTTTGTCTCAAAAAAAAAAAAAAGTAATAAAATATTTGTTACATTTGAGAAAATGCCAAGTTCAAGCTGAGCTTCCTCTGTCCTTCTAGCTTGACGCTCTGTAGGTAGGATGATAGAGGAAAAGGACTTGGTTAAAAGAAATCATCCTAAGGAAAGAGGAGTTAGCCCTTATGAAAGAGGCTCTAATACTCGAGCAGTGGTTCTCAACCTTCCTAATGCAGCAATGTATTTTCATTGTTAAAAAGGGGTCATGACCCACAGATTGAGAACTGCTGCACTAGAGGAAGCACAGGGGAGGAAAAGAGGAAACTGTGCCACTGGGAGAAAAGGTGGGCAGACTCTAAGGAAGGGCTGACAAGGAGGGGTTTTCCTCCCTCTGCCTCCAGCTGAGTCTCCCCCTCTACTCTGATACTTACCCCTTCCAGCTATCTCCATCCTCTTTCCAGGGCTCGTCCTTCCCTCCTACATCCAACTCCACTTCTGTCTTCTTCAGTTAATCCTAGAAGTAGGGGCCTAGACTGGGGCCTCAACTGACTCTGAGAGATTATAAATGATTAACAGAAATGTTATTATTGATTGATTGATTGAGATAGTCTCACTCCATTCTACAGGCTAAAGTGCCATGGCATCATCATAGCTCACAGCAACGTCAAACTCTTGGGCTCAAGCAAACCTCTTGCTTCAGCCTCACAAGTAGCTGGGACTATTTTTATTAGAGACAGGGTCTCCCTCTTGCTTGGACTGGTCTGGAACTTCTGAGCTCAGGCAATCCTCCTACATCAGTCTCCCAGAGTGCTAGGATTACAAGCATGAGCCACTACACCCAGACAATTAACAGAAATTTTAAAAATGATGGATAGCCTTGGTAATTATCTGAGAACACAGAGTATTAAAACACAGATACTTTGCAAAGGTCTTAAATAAGGAGGGAAGACAGTCAGACTGCTTTTTCTAAACACCTGCACATACACATGCTTGACTCTAAATTTAAACGCACCATAGCTGTTCAAGATGTAAATGAGTTTTCAAAAATTTTTTACAATCAAAAAAATTACTGATATTTTGGTATTTTAAAATAGCACAGAACATTGGAATAACAAAATTGATATTACAGTTGCTAAAGAAGGAAAAATTTGTTTTCAATGCCGTGTACACCATAATGAAACCTAAAGTTTGTATGTCTGATATGAAAGCTGCGCCATCTTGGAGTATTACACTTATGCCAGTGATGCTTAACTCCAGGTGTGGGTCATGGGCCAATGCATTTATAGTTTTTAAAGCTTCACAGGTGATTCTGATACACACTTCTGGTTAATAGTGACTACCTTAGAGGACGTTAAATACAGTAGAACCTCCATAGTGACCACTTCTCTACACTGACCACCTCCTTAAGTTGATCTAATTTTCACAGACCAGACATGCACCACATGTATGCTTCAGTACAGTAAGCCTGGTTCCTTACCCATATGTTGACCAGTTTGTTACAGTCCCTTGGGTGGTCAACTTATAGAAGTTCTACTATAGCATTACTCTCAACTCCCAATGTACTCTACTTCCAGCAAAACTTAAACTCTCATATGCAGAACAGCTTTGCTTATAAATTCATGACTAATTTCGTTATTTCTTTGGGCTTGTTTTTATTTGATAAGTACCAGAGTAACAATTGAAAAAACATATTTAACAGAAATATGAGAGTTTCCTTCTCTCAACACCAGGAAGCCATTTAAAATTAAACACATCCAGTAGAAGTTTAAAAGGTAATAAATTTAGAGGTACACTGGGAACCAGGTGTTTACTTTGGAAAGTAAAGCTGTTAGTCTACACCATGAAAGAAGAGATCGGTAGGAGTGAAGGTAGGATAGAAAGAGAAGCTGGCCATCAAATTCTTCCTCAAGGCATAGCATGGCATGGTATAGCTTCATTATTTTATTTATTACTACTTTACTAAGAATACACCCCATAGACTCCTGTTCAAAAGGAAAGAAGTATCACCTCAAATGTAATCTGTTCTTCAGATCATGTATTTTTTATTATCTACATAAATTAATTCTACTAATATTAAAAACTAAGAGCTAACTGTACTGTTTGGATACCATGGGCTGGTATCTTAACCGCAATTTATTTACTTTTATTTCTCATCTATGTTCTGTGAAAAACGAAAGTTTATTAACATACCTTGGGTCAAGAAGACTCCTCAAAAATTTGAAAAGTAAAATCTGGTTCTGAATAGAAAAACAACAAAAAATACAATTAAATTTTAAAACAAAAATTTTCAAATTATGCCATGTTAAAGAATTACTCTCAATGGTCCCTTTAAAATGAATAGATGTACGGTTATAGCCGTTAAGCCATCTGTAGAGGTCTAAGAAATTCTAAAGACTCGTTTGGAGGTGCTTTATGTCCTCTCAATAATTCTAATCCCTATTGCACATTCCATTTTGACTGTAAAAGAACACAAACACTGTGTTATTGCTAAAATTAAAAAAAAGACCTCTACCGAGATAAATCCTGACCTGTTTCCAGCACAAGGACCCTCCGTATGTCAGGTGCTTGGAACTGCTCTGCAGATGGTGAGTTCTGGCTGCAGCAATAGGTCTGTCTACACTCCCTCACCTAGTCTTTCTGTGACAATGGGCGGCCATAGGATACTTAATCTCAGTGAGATGGGATTTTTGAGGCCTAAATTCACCACCTCCAATAAAAAAAGCTCATTAACTCCACAATTTAATCAACTACAGAAGAGATGACAATCAAACTTTAGCATGTTAGCAATCAATATCCCATAGATTCTGGGTTCTGTTTCTGCCACTTATTCACTACATGACTTTGTATAAGTCACTTATTCTCTTAGCAGTTCAGTTTCCTTCTGTGGAGGAGAAAAAGGACAGCAACATCTTCTGTGCCTTCTATACAGGGTAACAGTGAGGATTCAATGAAATAAACCTTTGAACACTATATAAATAATGTTTCTACTTTCTTGGAAAACCGAAGTAAAAGTTATTAATGTTCAGTTATCAAGGGAACTCTCAAAGCTGAAAGGATTAATGTCATTTAGAATATGACTCTTAAAATATATTTATCAGTCTTTGATTTTCAATCCTTTCCCTATCACTTTGTTTCATTTTACATGATTTTCCTCCTGGTTATAACTTAACATTCTGGCTGATTTTTCATTTCAAGAATTCTGAAAACAATTGATCAGAGGCATATTTCTTGCCATCAAAAGTAAAGGTGCTTATAAGATTTGTGTGTGATTCTCTTATACTCAATAAAGCTCAGCAATAAAATAAATACATTTCTTTTTAAAAAAGAGTCTAAGATTCCATAAACAGATCACATCTGCATGGCCACCTTTTTCTTATCCATTATACTTCATTGTTTATACATTTATATTTATCATTTACCAGGACTCTCTGTGTCTTAATAGCCTTAGAGATTAAAAAAAGAAAAAATCCTATGATTGATAATCTTAAAAGTTAAAGGACAATGACAACAGGCAAGATTTACAAGAACTGCTGACATTTAAAGGGGAGAGATGCTCTGGAAGTTGTGAGTAGTTTTAACAAAAATGTACTTCCAGCCCCCTCACTAGATTGGGTTTCATGTCCCTCATTTTGTAATTCCTCAGTATCCTGGGCAAAACTCTATCATCATTCAAGTCAAATATTCTGTAATTGTCTTTGGCTTATTTGTCTTTTTCCTTGAGAGCAGGGATTATATTTATATGTTTTGTGCCCTCAGCACCTGAATACTTATTGTATTAATGGGTGAGTCTTTATTTATAGGAGAAATAGAAGGAACAAAAGCTTCTCAAATTCCCTGTCAATGAGTTTTACCCTTGAGCTTAAGGTAATAACCTGAAGAAATGACAAAGAGTATAGCTGCATTTTCTTTGCTGTAAGTTTTGCTTTAAAAAAGGCAGTAATTCTCTAGTACACAGAAGATAGTTTAAATTTCTTAGCATCACATATTAAGACTGCTCAATATCAGGCCCCAAGCTTTATTTTGCAGCCTCTATAATTTAGCTCCTCCCCTCCAAAATATCCTTGTAGCTTAATCTAATGCCACTTCTGCCCCACCACATCACCTGACCATTTTCTGAATCTGAGTGCTGTTTCATGCTTTCAAGGCTTTACATAACCACAATCCTTTTTATTACGTAGAAATTCCCAATTCTTTCCCAATTCTCTGCTTGGAAAACAAATACCAATCATTCGAGACCAGTTCAGGTATCTCTGGGCATTTCTGTCTGACTTTCTCACAGTGTATCACTCTCTTCTCTTGTTCCTACAGCACTTTTTATCTATCTCAAGTATAGCTTTTTTAACATTATACCGTAGTTTTATACTTAAGAATGTCTCCGTTCTGTAGAAAAATAAATGAAAGGTGATATTCTTATTTGCGTCCCCATAGCTTGGCACACTGGAACAGAGGGGGACCACCCTAAGTATTTAAATAAATGAACACCCTATTTTTTGTCTCTCATGCCAGCTGCTCTGGTTCTCACCTTGCACGGTATTCCCCATGCTACCATTGCCATTTGCAGACTCTGGGTTGTGCTTCACGTCCCTGTCATTGTTCTATTTCCTACTCTATCATTTGTGGCCATAATGGCAGTTTATAAGCTCAACACTAGCACTCCTGTGGGAAGTGGGTAGTGGAATAGCAAGTCCTTAAACAGTACTTCTGAGTTTCTCAATACTCAGGATATACACAGCTATTTCTAGTTAACATTTTCTAAGAAAAATTCTAAATAGTGAGTACTAACATAATCTGAGGATGACAAAGTTTGGAATAAATCATATAAATCTCAAAGGGTGCGTGAGTCCTATAGCAAAAGAAGAGATCTTTTGTGAATTATAATTTCTCAACTAAGTATAGGTTATAGTTCCAAAAACATTTCTTTGATGTTAATTTTATTTGTTATATAGAGAGATGAACTCCCTCATTTATAAACACAGAGATCATACCATAACTCTTTTCAAATACACACACACACAGACAATGTATAGAAACTGCTATTAACGATCAACTAAAAAAATTACCACAATCAAAATAACTTAGGTGAAGATTTAATTATTGTCTCACCACTAGATGTTTTTTCACATATATGTCTATAACATTTACCTTAAGTTTTTTAATGACTGTTTCGATCTGTCCAGAAAAGTGGGTAGCAACCAGCTCGGCAGCTTTACAGGGCTTCAGAGACACAAGTTCCTGAAGTTAGAGCAAAAGACAGTCATTTTTAATGGTTAATTTAAATAGAATATCCTTAGATGTCAGGCTAACAACTGATGATCACCCACCTCAATATTGTCATAAGCACCCACACTGCATTTCAGGAGGCTTTGATACAGGGCCTCAATTTAAAAAAGTATAATGCAAATGAGCAAAATTAGAAGTGTGTCATGTAAAGAATTTGATTTTTTTAAAAAAAGGTAATTCAGGGCAGCGCCTGTGGCTCAGTGAGTAGGGTGGCCAGCCCCACATATGGAGGCATATATGGAGGGTGGTGGGTTCGAACCCGGCCCCAGCCAAACTGCAACAACAACAAAATAGCCGGGCGTTGTGGTGGGTGCCTGTAGTCCCAGCTACTTGGGAGGCTGAGGCAAGAGAATCGCCTAAGACCACGAGCTGGAGGTTGCTGTGAGCTGTGATGCCATGGTACTCTACCGAGGGTGACAAAGTGAGACTCTGTCTCTAAAAAGAAAAAAAAAAAAAAGTAATTCAGAATTCTTAGAAAATGAAAGCACTATAAAATTCTGAATTTCAGCCATGATATCTACAGGAGAAATACAAGGAACAAAAGCTTCCCAAATCCCTCCAAATGAATTTCACCCTTGAGCTTTAAGTGATAACTTGAAGAAATGAGTAAGAGTATAGTTGTAATTTCTCTGGCTAAGAATTCTAAAACTTCTGGAGCCTAACAGATTTAGAAACTGCATATATCTTAAGAAAGAAACTTAGGGTTCTAAGATGCACATGAGATGAAGATATCAACCACTGTTAATCAAACACTGTTAATACCTATTTCTGCCAAATCTAAGACCTCTAGTCTCTTTGAACTTTCCCTGATACTACCAGCTATCCTTTCCTTCTTGAAATCATCTTCTTACTGGTTTCAGTTACCTACTATTCTACCTTTCCAAATGCACCTTCTCTGTGGGAACACTGCAACCAAACATAACCACGATACATGGCTAAAAGTCAAAGAACGAATGTACACCAGCAAAATGAGATATTATTATACATTCACCAGACTTGGAATGTTTTAAAGTCTGTCAAGATATAGAGCCAATGGAAATTGTCACTGGCATCCTCTGACATTTAAAATATTAACCACAATTAACTGGCAATTATGTACCCCAGAATACAGAAAATAAGTTAGCACTCATGAGAATTACTAGGAGGGCTTGTTCAGACACATATTGCTGGGCCCCACCCTCAGAGTTTCTGATTCAGAAACCATTTCTATTAATTTCTAGACTGATGCTGTGATGCTGGTTTGGGAAGCAAACTGAAAATCACCACCTTAGAGAAATGCATGTAGCTATGCACAAGATGCATATACAATAATGTCATGAACACACTATTTTTAATACCAAAGACTAGAAACAACCGAAATGTCCAGCTACAGAATGGATAAACTGATACAAAATTGAACACTAGGCAATAAAAATGAGCTGCAGTAACCACATACAATAAAATACACAAACTTCTCAAAATGTTGTCCAAAAGTGAGATAGAAATTGGAGCGTAATTTCATTTACATACAGTTTAAAACTAGGCAAAACAAAAACAGAGACATTTGGGGATGCATGCATATGCAGTACCAGCATACAGAAAGGTAAGAAATCATCGCAAAACCCATGATGATTGATATATTGGGGGGGGAGAGGGAGGCAATGGATTATGATCCGAAAAGGATACATGGGAAGAGTCTGGGGTATTGAAAATATTCTATTTCTTATTATGGGCCTAGGATGTTTGCTTTTTAGTTTTTTAAACTAAACTATGCATTTATTTTATTTATTTTTCTGAATGCTTTTTACATTTCAAAATTCAAAAGTTTAAAAAAAATTAAGGGAACATGTTTTTTCCATATTAGAAAAAGCATCTAAACCAGAAAAATCATACTTAGAGTCCACAAAACCAATATAAGAATGGCTTTTAGGAGTGTTGGGGCTCTGAAACCGTAAACAGAATTATGAAATCTACACACATGTGGAATATTATGAGGCAAAGTTCCAAATCTTTCATTATATTTTCAAAAGAAGTCTAAAGCCCCAGGTGTTTAAGAACCAATAAGCTGTAATCTGTGTCTACTGTCAGAACACTTTATCATGATGACTTTTCCCTGTGTATTTAATACTGATTATATGCACATTACTGAAGGCACAGAAGTCCATCAACAAAAAACCTATATACTGTAATTGTGGCCTTAAGAGAGAGCAAAAAGTTCAAGGTAAAAAAATGTGCAGATGTGGAAAAGACTCAGCAAAAATAATTGTTGAGCAGCAAAAATACTTCTTGCTGCTCCAACTTAAGTTCTCTGCTGAGTAATTTGTTTGCTCATTGATTAATTCATCACATTTCACTAAGGCAGAGAGGCCCAGCTTCATTTCTGGATGTCTGGTGTCCATGTGCTCAACCACTGCATAATGCACATGAGATGAAATGAAAATGAACCATAACGTAACTGTGCAGACTTGAAGAATGATGAAAAAGAACATGAAATGATTAAAGGGAAAAAAATATAGAACTCAAAATTGGAGAAGTTCTTGGGTTCTTTTGCCAAGATGTAGTCATCTTGTTGTTAGCAGGAATATGGTAACATTAAATAAAGTATTCCATGTTCTCAATCCTACATACAAGAGTATGGAAATGACTAGACTATATATCTCATGACTGACTCTACCACCTTTCAAGTCAGATGTTTCACAGAAGACACAGTTCACATTTCTGAGCTTTCTAAACCTTACAACCTTCTAGAACTAAAACCAAGTATTCACATCATATGGAGTATTTCTCAAGAGGTTCAGAGCTCTTCCTCTCTTATGATTTTTAATAATTATAAAAACTTTAAAAATGTGTTCAATAATATCTTTCACTACATTTCTTTTTTTTTCTTTATTAAATCATAGCCATGTACATTAATGCAATCACAAGGTACAATGTGCTAGTTTTATATGCAATTTGAAGTATTTTCATCAAACTGGTTAACACAGCCATCACAGCATTTTCTTAGTTATTGCATTAAGACATTTATAATCTACAGCTAATAAATTTCACATGTACCCTTGTAAGATGCACCGTAGGTGTGGTCCCACCAATTACCCTTCCTCTCCCCATCCTCCCACCTCCCCTTCCCTCCCTCTCCCCTTTCCCCTTCTTCTTGGGCTATAGTTGGGTTATAGCTTTCATAAGAAAGCTATAAATTGGTTTCATAGTAGGGCTGAGTACATTGGATACTTTATCTTCCATTCTTGAGATACTTTGCTAAGAAGAACATGTTCCAGCTCCATCCATGTAAACATGTAACAGGTAAAGTCTCCATCTTTCTTTAAGGCTGCATGATATTCCATGGTGTACATACACAACAATTTATTAATCCATTCATGAGTCGATGGGCACTTGGCCTTCTTCCATGACTTAGCAATTATGAATTGGGCTACAATAAACATTCTGGCACAAGTACCTTTGTTATAATGTGATTTTTTGGTCTTCTGGATATATACCTAGTAGAGGAATTGTAGGATCGAATGGCAGATCTATTTTTAGATCTCTAACTATTCTCCAAACATCTTCCAAAAGGACCGTATTCGTTTGCATTCCCATCAGCAGTATGGAAGTGTTTCCTTTTCTTCAGATCTATGCCAACATCTCTGGTTTGGGGATTTTGTGATGTGGGCTAATCTTACTGGAATTAGATAATATCTCAAAGTAGTTTTGATTTGCATTTCTCTGATGATTAAGGATGATGAGCATTTTTCATATGTCTGTAGGATGTGCGCCTGTCTTCTTCAGAGAAGTTTGTCTTGAAGTCCCTTGCCCATCCTGAGATGGGATCACTTGTTCTTTTCTTGCTAATATGTTTGAGTTTTCTGTGGATTCTGGTTATTAAACCTTTGTCAGAGATATAACCCGCAAATATCTTCTCCCATTCTGAGCGCTGTCTACTTGCTTTACTTACTGTGTTCTTGGCTGTGCAGAAGCTTTTTAGTCACTACATTTCTAAATTCATCACTTGATCCTTTGCAGATGTTAATTTGAAAGTTTCCTTACTACTGTTTAAAAACAATCATAAATAAACACAATATAATAAATAAATAACATAAACATAAAAACAAACAAAAAGAAAAGATTTCAATAAAATTGCTAGCTCTTTTGGTTTCTGAGGTAAAAAAGTGCATTATGAACATAAACTAAAGTGAAGGGTGATTTGGGGACCCCTTTTCAGAATACATTCTCATCACACACTTTTCACACATGTAGTCTCTCTCCATTTGGATGTCTATAAGCATGGGTTTTTTTTTTTTTTTGCAGAGTCAGAGTCTTACTTTCTTGCCCTCGGCAGAGTGCTGTGGCGTCACACAGCTTACAGCAACCTCCAACTCCTAGGCTTAGGCGATTCTCTTGCCTCAGCCTCCCAAGTAGCTGGGACCACAGGTGCCAGCCACCATGCCTAGCTATTTTTTTGTTGTAGTTTGGTCGAGGCTGAGTTTGAATCTGACACCCTTGGCATATAAGGCTGGTGCCCTACCCACTGAGCCACAGGCACCGCCCTATAAGCATGTTTTTTAAAAAGGACTTTCTACTCTGACACTGAAGTCAACTCTTACATTCTTATAAAATAGCATGCACAAACAAAACTTGTGAATCAGTTGACCAAGCAAGTTCAGAATCACTGTCCGTTACATAAAAAAGGAGAAAATAACAGAAAGGACATTCACTGCAATTACTTTTTCTGAAGGTCCATTAGGTGATTGGAGGGAATTACTTCCATTATGTATTAAGAAAAAAAAATCAGCTCTCTGCACAGCAGCCTATGCTGAGATCCACGCGGGAAATCCTCTGCTGTGCTCAGAGCCTGGCAAAAGCCCTCTGTGCCATCCAAAGAAATTGCTGCCATTTGTGTGTTTGCTTATTCTTTGGAAAGGCAAACTCCATGAAGACTCCCCAGTGTTGGGGGCGGAGCAAGAGGGCTGACTGGAAGCAGCTTCCAAAAAAGGCTCCTGTCCAAAAGGGAAGATAACCTCCAGAAACTGCACAGTTAAGCTGAATACTGGGAGTCCAGCTGAGAGAGAGAAGTGATTTCAGCGGGTCACCTCTGCTGAGACAGGCTGCAATCCCAAGAAAGCACACTTCAGGTACAAAATTCACCTGAAAGGAAGAGTGTCCATCCCCTCCCCCAAGAAAGCTCTGAGTTTCTTGCTTTTCTGTTACCTTTCTTTTTTTTCTCCTCTTTTGCTTCTGCGGGTTTTCTACAGACAAGGGGTGAACTGTGGACCTCTTGTCTCACCCCACAGAAGAGTGCTGTGGGAAGTGGGATGTGCTTCCCCTGAGCACCCCCAGTGTAAGTCTGAAAACTCTATTGCTAGGCAGAAAAACTGAACTAAAGTTTACCCCACCATTCTGAACTTACTGTACATCCTTCCCCCCTTACCTGACGAACCAGAAGCCTAACCCCGCTGGGACTGAGGGAGGAGGTCCCTGAGCAGCACCCCCACCCCCGCCTACCGGAACAAGCGCCCCACCGGGAAAAGACTCCTGGGGGGTTCTGCGGCGAGCCTCCTTCCCTCCAGCCAGGGAAACCACAGGTAAGTGCCTGGCCCTGCGTCCCGTGCTTGCTGGGCTTCTGCAGGTCCGCCGTCTGCTAGAAACTCTGACAGCGACCACCAGACATCTGCAGGTCTGCCCCCAGCCAGGAACTCCACTGGTGATGGCCTGGGCCTCCACCTGGCACTGGCAGGTCCGCCCCTGGCCAGTAAATCCCCAGGCGACTGTGTGGCCCTGTGCCCCAAGCCTGTAGGGCTTTCACAGGTCCGCCTTCTGCCAGGAACTCTGCCTGCAACTGGCAGGACTCTGCAGGGTGGCCCACAGCCAGGAACTCTCCCGGCAGCTGCCTGGCCATACACCTGTCTTGCCAGGCTTCTGCAGGTCCGCCGTCTGCTAGAGACTCTGCCGGTGACCGCCAGGCATCTGCAGGTCTACCCCCAGCCAGGAACTCCCCCAGCGACCATGTGGGCCTCCACCTGGCACCCGCAGGGCCCCTCAGGCCAGCACCTGGACAGTAAATCTCCTGGCGACCGTGTGGATCCGTGCTCGAGCCTGCAGGGATTCCGTAGGCCTGCCTTCTGCCAGTAACTCTGACTGCAACTGCCAGGCCTCTGCAGGCCCACCCTGGGCAAGGAACTCCCCTGGCGACCACCTGGTCCTATGCCCCATGCTTGCTGGGCTTCCGCAGGCCCACCGTCTGCTACGACTCTGGGGGCAACTGCCAGGCCTCTGCAGGTCTGCCCCCAGCCAGAAACTCCCCTGGTGATTGCATGGGCCTCTGTCTGGCACCCACAGGGCCTCTGTAGGCCAGTCTTCTGCCAGGGACTCCACTGGCGACCACCAGGCCTTTGCTGGCCTACCCCCAGCCAGGAACTCCCCCGGCGACCACCTGGCCCTGTGCCCACCACTTGAAGGGCCTGGCACAATGGTGAAAAACAACCATGGGGTGGAATCAATGGAAAAACTCTGGCAATACGAATAATCAGAGTAGACAAACCCCTCCAAGTAATGACAAGGCAGACACAGCACAAGATCTCCTGCATAGGCAAACGGCTGAGATGTCTGAAATCGAATTCAGAATCTGGATTGCAAATAAGATCAGTGGAATAGAGGAAAAGATGGAATTAGAATTTCAAGCAGTAATTCAAAAGATGACCCAAAAGATGTCTCAAGAATTGAACAAATTCAAAGACAAAATGACCAAACATTTTGACACATTGAGACAAGAAGTTGCAGCCCTTAAAGATCTGAGAAATTCAATAGAATCCCTCAGTAACAGAATGGAGCAAGCTGAAGAAAGGATTTCTGACATGGAAGACAAAGCTTTCGAACACTCTCAAACCTACAAAGAGCAAGAGAAATGGAAGGCAAAAACAGATCACTCTCTGAGAGCTCTAGGGTAACTCAATGAAAACCAATATTCACCTCACAGGGATCCCCAAAAGCGATGAAGCGGCTTCACAAGACACAGAGTCTCTTTCTTATTCATGAGATTATGAAAGAGAACTTTCCAGACATGCCAAGAGATTCTGAAATTCAGATAGCAGACAGTTTCAGAACCCCTTGTTCACGACTCAACCTGAATAAGACATCCCCCAGGCACATCATAATTAAGTTCACTAAAGTACATATGAAGGAGAAAATTTTGAAAGTAACCAGATGCAAGAAATCAATAACCTACAAGGGGAAGAATATTAGAATAACTGCAGATCTCTCTGATCAAACCTTTCAAGCTAGAAGAGAATGGTCATCGACTTTTACTCTCCTAAAACAAAATAATTTTCAACCCAGGATCCTGTATCCAGCCAAACTGAGTTTCATTTATGATGGAGAAATTAAATACTTTAATGACATCCACGTGTTGAAGAAATTTGCTATAACCAAACCAGCTCTCCAGGATATTCTCAAACCTATCCTCCATAATGACCAACGTAATCCTCCAACGCAAAAGTAAACTCATCCAGAAACTTTTTATCAAATTCCAACTTCCACAACGACGAAAGGATTAAAAATATCCACTAGATTTTCTAAAGATTTATTAATATGTTCAGTTAATGTGGATGGTTTAAACTGTCCTAAAGAGGCATTGATTGGCTGACTGGATACAAAAACTCAGGCCAGATATCTGCTGCATACAAGAATCTCATCTTCCCTTAAAAGAAAAATTTAAGACTCAAGGTGAAGGGATGGTCATCTATGTTCCAGGCAAATGGAAAACAGAAAAAAACAGGTGTTGCAGTCTTATTTACAGAAACAATAGGCTTTAAACCAACCAAAGTAAGGAAGGATAAAGACGGACATTTCATATTTGTTAAAGGTAATACTCAATATGATGAGATTTCAATTATTAATATTTATGGACCCAACCAGAATGCACCTCAATTTATAGGAAAAACTCTAATAGACACGAGTAACTTGATTTCCTCTAACTCCATAGTAGTTGGAGATTTTAATACTCCTTTAGCAGTGTTGGATAGATCCTCTAAGAAGAAGCTAAGTAAAGAAATTTTAGATTTAGACTTAACCATTCAACATCTGGATTTAACAGACATCTACAGAACATTTCATTCTAATAAAATTGAATACACATTCTTCTCATCAGCCCATGGAACATACTACAATATTGATCACATCTTAGGTCACAAGTCTAACCTCAGCAAATTTAAAAGAATAGAAATTATTCCTTGCATCTTCTCGGACCACCATGGAATAAAAGTTGAACTCAACAATAACAGGAATCTGCAAAACTCATACAAAAACATGGAAGCTAAATAACCTTATGCTGAAGGATAGCTGGGTCATAGACGAGATTAAGAAGGAAATTACCAAATTTTTGGAACAAAATGAGAATGAAGACACAAATTATCAGAACCTCTGGGATACTGCAAAGGCAGTCCTAAGAGGGAAATTTAGAGCACTGCAAGCCTTCCTCAAGAAAACAGAAAGGGAGGAAGTTAACAACTTAATGGGACATCTCAAGGAACTGGAGAAAGAAGAACTTTCTAACCCTAAACCCAGAAGAAGAAAAGAAATAACCAAAATTAGAGCAGAATTAAATGAAATTGAAAACAAATGAATTATAGAACAGATCAATAAATCAAAAAGTCAGTTTTTTGAAAAGGTCAATAAGGGAGATAAACCTTTGGCTAACTTAAACAAAAATAAAAGAGTAAAATCTCTAATTTCTTCACAATCAGAAATGGTAAGGACAAAATAACAACAGACTCCTCAGAAATCCAAAAAATCCTCAATGAATACTACAAGAAATTGTATTCTCAGAAATATGAAAATCTGAAGGAAATTGACCAATACTTGGAAGCATGCCACCTACCAAGACTTAGCCAGAACCAAGTGGAAATGTTGAACAGGCCTATATCAAGTTCTGAAATACCATCAACAATACAAAAATCTCCCTAAAAAGAAAAGCCCAGGACCAGATGGCTTCACATCAGAATTCGACCAAACCTTTAAAGAGGAAATAGTACCTATATTATTCAACCTTTTCCAAAATATAGAAAAAGATGGAATACTACCCAATACATTCTATGAAGCAAACATCACCTTGATCCCTAAACCAGGAAGAGACCCAACAAGAAAAGAAAATTATAGACCAATATCACTAATGAATATTGATGCAAAAATATTCAGTAAGATCCTAGCAAACAGAATCCAGCAACACATCAAACAAATTATACACCCATGACCAAGTGGGCTTTATCCCAGGATCTCAAGGCTGGTTCAATATATGTAAATCTATAAATGTAATTAAGCACATAAACAAATTAAAAAATAAAGACCATATGATTCTCTCAATTATGCAGAAAAAGCTTTTGACAATATCCAGCATCCCTTCATGATCAGAACACTTAATAAAATATTGGTATAGAAGGGACATTTCTTAAACTGATAGAGGCCATCTACAGCAAACCCACAGCCAATGTTGTATTGAATGGAGTTAAATTGAAGTCATTTCCACTTAGATCAGGAACCAGGCAAGGTGGCCCATTATCTCCCCTACTCTTCAACATTGTAATGAAGTTTTAGCCATTGCAATTAGGGAAGAAAAGGTGATCAAGGGTATCCACATAGGGTCAGAAGAGATCAAACTTTCACTCTTCGCAGATGATATGATTGTATATCTGGAAAACACCAGGGATCCTACTACAAAACTTTTAAAAGTGATCAAGGAATATAGCAGTGTCTCAGGCTACAAAATCAACAGCCATAAATCAACAGCCTTTATATACACTAACAATAGTGAAGCCGAAAAAATAGTCAATGACTCTATTCCTTTCACAGTAGTACCAAAGAAGATGAAATATTTGGGAGTTTACCTAACAAAGGATGTGAAGATCTTTATAAAGAGAACTATGAATCTTTAAGAAAAGAAATAGCTGAAAATGTTAACAAATGGAAAAACATACCATGCTCATGGCTAGGAAGAATCAATATTGTTAAAATGTCTGTACTACCCAAAGCAATATATAATTTTAATGCAATTTCTATTAAAGCTCCATTGTCATATTTTAAAGATCTTGAAAAAATAATACATAGTTTTATATGGAATCAGAAAAAACCTCGAATAGCCAAGACATTACTCAGAAATAAAAACAAAGCAGGAGGAATCACGCTACGAGACCTAATACTATACTATAAACCAATAGTGATCAAAACAGCATGGTAGTGGCACAAAAACAGAGAGGTAGATGTTTGGAACAGAATAGAGAACCAAGAGATGAACCCAGCTTCTTACCACTATTTGATCTTTGACAAGCCAATTAAAAACATTCAGTGGGGAAAAGATTCTCTATTTAACAAATGGTGCTGGGTGAACTGGCTGGCGACCTGTAGAAGACTGAAACTGGACCCATACCTCTCACCACTAACTAAGATAGACTCCCACTGGATTAAAGACTTAAACTTAAGACATGAAACTATAAAAATACTAGAAGAAAGTGCAGGGAAAACTCTTGAAGGAATCGGCTTGGGTGAATATTTTATGAGGAGGACTCCCTAGGCAATTGAAGCAGTATTAAAGATGCACTACTTAGACCTGATCAAATTAAAAAGCTTCTGTACAGCCAAGAACATAGTAAGTTTAGCAAGCAGACAGCCCTCAGAATGGGAGAAAATATTTGCAGGTTATGCCTCCGACAAAGGTTTAATAACCAGAATCCACAGAGAACTCAAA
>CAUYON010033825.1:0-17694 GCA_963573935.1 Arctocebus calabarensis
CTCCCTCCACCCATCCTCCCCCCTCCCCTCCCCTCCCTTTCCCTTTTCCCTGTATTCTTGTGCTATAATTGGGTTTTAGCCTTCATATGAAGGTAGTGGGAAGGTTTGATTTGGCTGCTAAGTTTTTTTACAAACAGTCAAAAGTTAAAAATTTAAAAGTTCATGAAATAAAAAGTGATAATATGCTACAGTGAATTTATTACTGAAAAAGGAAAAATACTTTTTTTCTCAGTGCATTCTGTTTGAAAAGTCTACAGTGGTGTGCGGTAATTAATGGTCTAGTGGGGGGTCCTCAAATTTTTTAAACAGGGGGCCAGTTCACTGTCCCTCAGACAGTTTGAGGGCCAGACTACAGTTTAAAAAAAAAAACTATGAACAAATTCCTATGCACACTGCACATACCTAATTTTGAAGTAAAAAAAAAATGGGGGCGGCACCTGTGGCTCAAAGGAGTAGGGCACCAGCCCCATATCCTGGTGGTGTTTTGTTCAAACCCAGCCCTGGCCATAAACTGAAAAAAAAAAAAAAAATACAAATACAGTATTTAAAATGAAAATAAAAAGGCGGCCCCATTTGCAAAAAAAAAAAAAAAAAAAATAGACTTCCTAACTTCCAAAAAAAAATAAATCCTAACTTGTTCTTACTTTGGTCCTCAGGCAGCCGCAGGCTCCACACAGGCAAGCTCGTGACTCCTCCAATCACGAGTCTCAGTCTCACCCCAGACTGAGAGGAGGGGTCGCAGAGTGGTGCACATTCCACACATGCGCACTACGGGTCGGGAAGAGTCTGCTGCTAAGTAGTACAGGCAGCAGACATCTGGCAGGCCGGATAAATGTCCGGTGGGCCACATGTGGCCCGCGGGCAGTAGTTTGAGGACCCCTGGTCTAGGCCTTCATTCTTACTCACCACTCAGAGCAAGTCCAGTGCCACCAGCCACATGAACCATTTTCCAAAATTTTTGTACCATGATGTTACTGTACCTTCTGTGCGTTTAGATATGTTTAGATAACCCAAGCTATTGCAGTGTAATCTCCTGCGGAGTTCAGAGCAGTAACGTGGTCACAGAGGCGCAGGAGCAGGTGTGCGCTCGGAGGCCTCTGCGTGGGAGCGCTCCGCGAGGCTGGTCCTGCAACCACGTCTCCCAGCAATGCCTTTCCCAGAACACAGCCCTATGAAGCTAAGCATATGTTACACTTCTCTGCACAAAAACCTTTTTTAATTTCCTACAATTTACAGAATCAAGTCTACTTCTCTTATTCCAACATCTTAAAATGGCATCCATTATTTCTAGTTTTGATTTTGTGATCTGAAGTCATCTCTGTCTTTTCTCCTTTTTCTCCGGCTGGTGAGTAATCACTATGTGCTCCACTTCGGCTACAAATCGCGGAATGACAGCCCCTCCCTCTGCTGTGCTCGCCCAGCCGCAGCCCTGCTCTGTGAACCCTCCACGGCGGCTCCCCGCCAGGCGCCCCGCGCGCTCCACTGTCACGCTGCAGACTCCAGAGCCTGGCTGAGCGTCCCTTTGTAAACTGAATCACATCAAGGCGCTTCTCTCTCATAACACTGCAAGGACCTTGCAGCTTCCTAAGATACAACCACCATGTCCTTGCTGCGGACTGGAAGGCCCGGGATGTGGCTGTTTATTCTCGGATGCCTGGTGGCGACCGCTGCGCCCGGGCGTCAGGCTCCAGCCCCCTCGGGGCTCCTCTTCCTCCCACTAACTCCTCTGTCCAGGCTCCAAACTCCCTCTGCTCCTGACCAGCCTCCTCCTTTCCATAAGGGACCTCGAGCTGGTCATGTCAGTCCCTTTCCTTCCACTGTCTACTCAGACGTTAACGTGAGATCATTTTACACACCTCTTTTCCTCCATTAGGCTTCATCCTTAATTTTCTTCATGTTTTGCACAACACTGTACATTTTATATGCTTATCAACCAAATTTGTGGTCCCTTCCTTCTATTTAGACTCAACCTCCGGGAAGATAAGCCTTCTTTTGTGTTTTCCCACAACCAGTTTCTCCAGTTCCAAGAATAAAGACTTGTCCCTACCATGGCATCAGTCAACATTTATTGAATGAATGTATATAATTTCCCCACATTGTTCATATGTCCTAAAGTAATTATCTCCCAATTTTGAGATGTTTTGCTTTCCTTTAGAAACTCTGTGTACAAACACCATCTATTAAGACCTCTTCAATTCCCTCAGTTCTAATTAAATGTTCTATCTGAAAGGCTTCAAAGTATTTTAATTGTTATATTAGAATCTATCACACTGTATCATGATTTCAAGTTACTAAGCATATAGCTGTTCTCCCAGTAGAATGTAAACCACGCTTCGTTATGGTTGGGTTGAGAGAGCCAGTCTGCCATGGGCCCCAGGGCCCCCTCAAAGTAGGTTTGTCAGATAAAATAAAAGATTCCCAGCTACAATCAAATTTCAGATGAACAACAGATACAATATTTAGAAAATATGTATGCTTTTGAAATTCAATGTAAATTCTAGTTTTACTTCTCACCTTGCTTATAATACAAAACTATGAAAATTATCTTCCAGAAGTGAATGGAGGCAAATACACAGTCTACAGTTACCTACTTGACCTGTCTTTAAACATTCCTGCAACCTGTCTCCTCCGATCATTTATTTAAGTGACTTGGCAAGCGTCTAAATACATCTATTACAAACTCATGAATAACCCTATTCCTTACTCCTTCCCCATTACACATTCTCAACACAATAAACCTGTATCCTTTGTCTCTTTAAGATTAATTGGAGAAAATGGTGATGATATTATATAGAGTACCTGTGGCATGAATGACTTTCTTTTTTAAAAAATGTTTCTATTATGGAATAATATTAGCTTTACAAAACAGCAATTGCAGAGATAATTCAAAGAATTCCCAGATGCATTTCAAAATTAGAAAATTCATAATGATACAAAAGCTCTAAGCGAGTTCTGGTTTTACTCTGGGTCCTCCAGTTCCCCAGCTGTGTCTGTGATCAGCTCCTACATCCCACACATGTAGTTCTCACATCTCCTTGGCTGCTCCATTATCTTAGGTGCTGTTTTTCGTGACCTCAAGGGTTTGAAGAGTATTAGTCAGGTTGTTTGTGTAGTCTATTTCCATTTTTTTCTGATGTTTTTCTCCGAGAAAATTGAGAGTGAAATTATAATTATTATTGTTAAACCAGAGTTATTACTCTGAAGAATACCCCAGGTATAACATGGCCTTTGTATAACCTTATATCAAGGGCTCTTCCTATAAACACAACTGATTACCTTATTACCCTTCATGATTTGGTAGTGACTGCTAATTTTCTCCCTTACAAAGGTACAGTGTTTCCCTTTTCATAGTAATGACTCACTTAGATCACTGAAACACTAGTTCCTTGGGCTCCTTTTTTAGCCATATGCTTGGATAGACTGACATTTTCTAGAAATTATAAGGCATTGATAGTCACATACCTATTTTCCCAAAGATTACTCAGCTCAGAAGCCCCTCTCTAGACTAAGGAAACAAGGCTTGTATTGACAATTAGATTTTCAAATATATAATATAAGCAAGAATATTCAAAGTACAGATGCAAAGGTTTTATTGACCTAATAATGGTTGTAGAAAGATCAAAACTAAGGCATTTGTTGGATGTCCTCATATGATAGCATAATGTTACTAGAGTAGAAGATTCAAAGGACAATTTGGATCTAATAAATTGAATAAAAAACTAATGTTGACTCTATCACATGACTTGCTCCAATTTAAGGACAATTCACACATGGTAATAGGATACCGTCTATTATCACTAACCCTTTTCAGTTCTTTTTCCCAGAAAAAAACTCTGCAAAAAATTTTCATAGAAGATTTAATCAGAAGAATTCCAAGAAAATCTGGGCAGGGAGAGGGGAAGTACATGGACAAAGGAAAGAAGCCAAACACGTTTATCAGGCACAGACCTGGACAGGAGAGTTCTCGCCTACCCCCTAAGGAATAGTTTTGCAAAGCTACGTCTCCATCTGAGCACAAGGCAGGTGGGGAAGTCCTACACCTACTGTTTGGAGGCCAGGAGGTGCCCCAGGAGAGACCATAACAGCTCCTGAAACCCTGGGTTTCCCTGGGCAAAGGCAGACTGGGCTGCAGGACCCTGAGCTGTTCCCCAACAGAGATGGGGCAGCCGTGAAAAATGTGGCACCCAGGGTAAGGACCATGGTGCTGGCCTGTGACTGCTGAGTCTAGTTAAATCGAGAGTTAGTTACAGAATTAGTGGGATTTACTATTAGCTGAGATGATATCTAATAGACCAAAACAAAGCATAACCTAGAATACCCTATTTTTAATAACATATTTTTACAATTTTTCTGCATCAATTTGTAATGTATGGAAAAGTAAGGAAAAGAAAACAGCTCCAGATCTGGACTCCCTAAATTAGACAGGATTTCTATTCTGGCTACATGCAAAAAAAAAAAAAAAAAAAAAAAAAAAAACAGAATGTCAATGTCACATTTAATTCAATTATTTTAGATTGCAATATTATTTATTTCATTTTAATTACAAAAATAAATGTAAATGGGGAGGATTTTATTTTGTATTTTGAATTTTTAGCAGGACTGTTATTATAGAAAAATTATTTTATTCATGTTAGGTGAATGCCTCATAGAGAAAAGAAAAAGTGGAATAATTTATTATTCAGAAATTTGATCTTTTTTATTTCCAGGTTTCATGCATAAAATTATTGCTGCTAAAAAAAAAAATCCATCCCTACTCATAGCTCTGTTCTAGTGAATCAATTTAAAAATAAAATAAAAAAATAAGTAAATAAGTTCTCAAACTCAGAGAAAATTCCATTTACAAAAGAAAAAACTGGTAAGCTTATTTGCTCCTAACGTTTTTGGTAATTTATTATCACATATCTCATTTATTACCACATATCACAACATGACCATGCTCCTGTTAGGAATGTGGGGCTTCTTCTTTATACAATGGAATCCAGGCCACGGAGACTAAGGACAAGGAAGGTGCCAGGCAATGAACAAGGCAGGTTGATTGAACACACGTGTCTCAGACAGATGTGGGTCATGCCAAGCTGGATTAGTGGGAAATACTGGCTCACTAAATTAGAGGTTCTATGAACAACTAAAATCTAGGAAGGAAAGGTGTTCAGTTGTATTTCAAGCAAAATAATAATAATAAATTAAATATCAGAAATCTGCCAGATCTTTCTCTCTGCATCTCTCATTTTTCTTTATTACTCTTTCTCACAGTAGACTGGTTTCTTCCACTTAGTTGTGAAACTGAAACCACGCTAAAGACAACACCCAAAGCTCTTAGGGTGACAATTCAGCCACAAAGACAAAAAAGAGGCAATTTTAAAAAATCTACTTAAAATATATATATATATATATATATATATATATATATTTTAAAGAAGGACCTTCACTGGCCACCCTGTTTTGGGTGCACATCACTGGACAGCTCAGTGGTGGCCACAGGCCTGAGGTCCAGTTGCACAACCGGCACTTTTCTCCGGTGCCAAGGAGAGGCAGCTCCAGGAAAGGGGAGTGTGTCCAGAACGGCTGTGAGGTAGGAAGTTCAGTATGTGGATTCAGAGTGTTCACAGACCCGGGATCTTACCTGTGGGCACGTGGTGAGTTACTCTGGAATTAGGGCTCTCCATTTCTCTTTTTGCTTACTTGCTTTAAATGCATAATAGGTAGACTTTGGGTTTTTAGGTGACACTTTAAAAATGTAATAAATAGTATTATGTTAAATAAAGTTGAATAGAGGAGAGCGAGATCAGTAGATAAAGATTCCATTTTACCTTAATTTTATGAAAAACAGTGCAGGTTCTTATAACATTGTGTTTCTTCAGACTGTTTTTATATTTTGTATCCAGAAGGATTAATATTAGTTTTGGATAATACAAGATGGCCATAAAGTTCGAGTGCAATTTTAAATCGCACACCATTTTGAATTGCACATGAACTTTGCAACCACTTTGTACATGATAACAGCAGTAGATTAATAATAAAGTCATTTAGATTCAAAACATTCCACAACTTAGAAGAAGGTTCTAGATTCTTGTCATCTGGAGGCACAGGCATCTGACTACTTTGTTCGGTTTAATGTGCACTTAGAATGTGAAACAATTAATTTTATTAACTAGTAATTTGACTTGCCTGGATGAGAGTGAGACCCCAATTCCTAAAAAAAATGGAAAAACCCAGCCAGTCGCCCGTAATCCCAGAGGCTTCCAGAGGCTGGGGCAGTCGAACGCCCACAGCACCCGAGTCTGAGGTTGCAGAGAGCTACGACACCTTTGCACTCTGCTCAGGGCATAGGGTGGGACTCTGTCTCAAAAAAAAAAAATACTTTGAGTCCAACATCACTAAAAACTGGTCTCAAAATCAATCTGGATAAAAGATTTAAACTGGCTGTGCCAAATGATGCTGAACTAAACCACTCCAGATAGTAAAAGATAGTTGCAAATAGTTAATGCTCAATAGTCAGTTTTATTTAACTTACCCTTATTATATAGAAACAAATGATTAATACCTTTTTAGTCCTTAGTATTTTTTCCTTTTGATTTAGTTATTCTTTTCTCTTATTTTTATCAGCCAGCCACTATATCAGAAGTTCCCTTGCCACAAGAATTCTGAATTTTTTTTTGTGGGAATAGAGTGTTTAATTAATGTCACCAAAAACAGAATTAAAATATGGTACTTAGAGTCATTTACACTTTTGCTTAAATGCCATCCCTGCTACTCTTCTTTAACGTTCTTTTTGGGATTTTTTTAATAGAAACATATCACTAGGATACTGCATAAACTGACTAGTTTTCTAAAAGATTTCAGGAAAAGTGAGATATTTGTATTTTAAGACATTGTTTTTGGCAGTGGGGAAGATGTGGGATTCAATGAACATAAGCTTCCAATAACCTTATGAAACTTTATACAATTTCTAATTAATCTAAAAAACGTGTGGGTTAGCATAAGTTTGTCAGGGATTAAGTATTTGAAATAGTATCTATTGGGAGTGGTTCTTAGCTTCAGATGGTAAACAGGTAGAATTCAGATATCAGTATATTTATTGCTTCCCCAAATAATACATATAGCCAAAGTTATGACCCAGTGATCTGTATAACGGGTGACCTGTTAAAGGCTGAATGAAATAGCACAGAGGTTCTTAACTCTGACTGTCCTTAGAATTACCCATTCTGCAATTAAGAAACCTGAATGTTCTATACTCACCCAACCAGTTTAAATCAGAATTTCTGACAAAGAGTTCAAGTATAGTATTATGTAGAAGCTCCCTTAGGTGATTTAAAGAACAGTCCAATTTGAGAATCCCTGAGAAAAAAGAAGGAAGTGAAACAAACCATGAAAAGGCTTGGAAATCCAGGTAGACAGAGATGTGTTTTATGATGAAAGAAAACATAAGAAAATGGGTAGCTTTGGAACGATACGTTCCAAACCAATACGATACATTCCAAAACCGATACGTTTTGTGTGAGGGTGACATGAACATGCTGAACTGAAAATACCAATAGGACTCCTGTTAATGAGACCTAAGAAGAAGCTTAGCCTATTAATCTAGTTTCAGAAAGAAAATGTGGGTTGAGAACATGCATTATCACTGAAGCAATAGCTGAATCTATTGGCAAAGGGAGGGTCTTCTACAAAGACCATGTAGGTGATGATCATTAAAAAATAAAGGCATAACCCTGGGTACCTCCAAAAAAATGGAGGGGACAGGACAGGAAATAAACACCATTATTTAGATGCATAGACAGAAAGATTATGAAACGCAGTGCTACACACACTTGAATAAAAGTATGTTAGCAATTCAGAGATTTGATGCAGCCATTTGGGTATAGAAGTGCCTACCAAGGAAAATTCAAAATGCAAATAGTTTGACCCAAAATCAAAGCAGATAAATTCATCCCAACAGCACTGCAAAGACTCTTCTGCTCCCTAAATGAGGATTAATGCATTGTAAAACAGAAAATTAAACTTAGCACACAGAGACCCAATCAGTGTGCTCAGCTTGACCAAAGCTGTAGGTCTTTGTACTATTCCAGAATGTGTAACATTTTAAATTCCATAAATTAATTAACTCGCTTTGAATAGTTGAAGAATCATAATTAAAACCTAATGTCTTTTCTGTTGGGAAGCATGTAATCACAGAGTAAAGAGGATTGCTTTGTATTTTCCTTACCCGCACCTTGGGAAGCAATACAAAACCACAGTTCACAGCCAAAATGTATTTTGACAGAGCCTTTCACCATAGTGAAATGCAGAAGCTATTCTAGTCTCTGGAAATTCAATATGTAGTTCTATTAATTAGAAAACTATGTCCTGGATTAAACAAAAATTCTCAGTATTTCAGGATTAAATCAGTCTGAATGGTATAACAATTTAATTGTATCAATTAAACATTCTTAGGAAAGACTATGCTATTGTTAAATATAGAATTCATATTTTTCATTGTGTTTTACTCCTTCAAACTTACTCTGGATGCTTTGGATTACATCCTCATGTCAGACCTTGGTAGACTCAACACTTCCAATCCCATCTCATTGCTATGACACTCCCTGTGGAAAATGGAAGCAGGTGCGAGGGAGAAGCCCTGACCCATGTTTATCCATAGGGGATGTTCAGGGTCCTCTAAGCGGCTTCCGAAGAAATCGGGCCTGAATTCCAACTCGGACTTCAGACCTAAGTGTGACCTTGGCCAGGTCATATATCCCATGCCCAGGAGAGGGAAGATGACAGCAATGAAATTGTCCTGTGCCTTGAATAAAAGTATTCAGGCAAATTGTGAGCAAAGAACTTTTCACAGAGTAAATAAACAACAAATGTCAATTTTCATTATTACTATAACCAAAGTAGTGGTGTCTCCTTAAAATTTTAGGTATTTTATTTCTAATAAGAGTGCATTTTAAAAGAAATTCATGGGCATAAACTAGCTATTAATTAGATTTTCTGACAAAATATTATTTTATTGTTCATTTTAAAGAAAGCAGTCACTCACTTTGTGTGTACTCCTGAGTGACTTGCAACACCATGCATAGTTACCTCTGACCTTAAATTCTCACCAAATTCAATGAATAAGAATTAGGTCTTTGCTTTGATTATCTCTCCTTTCTTTTTGGCTACTGTGGTAGACGATATACATGGGTCATTACAAAAGTTTTGAGATACACAAAAATTAAGAAACATAAAAATGGGATGGGAGGAAAAAAACAAGCCCTAACTTAGCAGCACTGACAAGCTGAGCAAGCTGATTCATTGCTGATGAATCAGAAAGGTGGCTGTCAATTGTGCTTCTATGAGCGATAACACAGTCTGTCTCAAAATTTCAGTAGTTTCCCACCTGCACCCCAGGAATCATGCTGACCCCTTAATCCTTAGAAACTCTGGATACATGGTACCTTATGTGGTAAAAGGGGGCTTTACAGATGTAATTTAATTATGGATTTTAAAATAATGAGATTACTTGTATTATCCAGGTAGCCTCAACATAATCTGATACTATCTCCTTTCCTTTTAGTGAGATTATTTTAGATTATCCATGTGGTTCCAGTGTAATCTAATGTAATGACGAGCTTCCTTTGAGACAGCAGCAGATGAGATTTGACTACAGAAGAGGAGAAGGCCATGCGGCAACAGAAGCAGAGACTGGAGTGGTCTCTGGTGTGGCCGCAAACCAAAGAATGCTTGCAGGTACCAGAAATGGCTGGGGTAGACCCTTCCCGAAGGTCTCCAGAGGAGTCCAACTGTGTTGACACTTCAGTTTTAGCCCTAAAAACTCACTTTGGACTTCTTTTCTCCAGATACGTAATAGAATACACCTGTGTTCTTTTAAGCTACAAGAGTGTGGTAAAGATGAGAGTAGCTGAGGGAACTCACACAGTTGCTGCTCCATAATCCCAAGAACTGGCTCACCGCATCATTTAATCCAGGCCCAGGTTAACAGGCAATTCGGCAGAGAGAAATTCCACCAACAGAAGACAGTTCATATAAAAGATTCACATATCAAAATGACTTCAGATTTTCTACAGTAGCTCTAGAAGCTGGAAGACAATAAAGCTATGTCTGAAAGTTCTAAAGGAAAATAATTTTCAGTTAAATAATCGATCAAATATGTTGGTACAATATATTTCCAGACTTACCAAAATTAAATATATTAACTCCAGATATGCATTTTGTCATAAATCTACTATGAGATGGCCTTCCTTCTATGGAGGGAGCATGACAAAAAAACCCAGGACAGTCGGGAGGCAGGTGGTGCCTCCCTGAATGTGGCAGTGGCTGGAGAGGCCAAGGTGAGCTGGGGATGCTTTGATGAGAACACTCCATCCAGACGGGAACAGGTCAGACAGCTCCAGAAACTTTCCTTCCAGTAGACAAAAGTGATCTAGTTAGGGTGAAGGATGGTTCTGAGAGGAGCATTAGGTTCAATTAGTGATAAATAGAGAGTCAAAGTAACTACATGAAAACAACTGACTACATGGAAAACAGACAAAAAGATAGCAGAAATTAAAACTGACCTTAGTTTGCCTCTGTGAACAGGAATAAAATTAGGGTAAATAGTGAATAATAATCTGATCATTAGATCATAATTATACATATTTTTACATGCAAGAGTGTGGTTGATTCAAAAGGAAAAAAAATCTAAGTTATCATATTAGAAAATATGTTATGCCTAAATTAGGAAATGGAAAACCAAAATATAATTTTGTTATTTAGAAATTTAGAAGTAAACACGAATGAGTTAGCCAAAGTTTTTGCAAGTGAGTTGAAGAAGGAGGCTGGGCTAGTGATGTTTGTCTACTTAGAAACCACAGAAACATGTGACATTTTAAATTATGTGCATACAAACCTGTGATAAAAATATAAACATAAAAGTAAAGAAAAATATAATTTTTAATAACAAAAAGGAACCAATAACATAGGATTGTATCTAACTACATATAAGTGGAACACTTATGAAGAGAAATGATAAGATCCAAATTAGGAAATAAATAAATGATAGTAATGAAGAGAAATGTATGCATGAGGCAAGTCATTTTCATACAAATGTCAGATTGTCACAATGTTATATGAAATCATTGCAGTTCCATTCAATTCAACTGGAATGAAATTATAACAAACTAAATTCACATTTAATATGACAGAATAAATATTGATGATTCATAAAAGGAGTTTATTTATAAAAGATAATTTTGAAAAAGTAGCCAAAGATAGCATATATTCTTCAAGGAAAAGACTCTTTTTTAAATGACTTGGTGGGGCCTTGGGGGAGGAGCCAAGATAGTGGTCTATAGCCAGCTTTCTGCCGACGCTCCCATCTAGAAGGAGAGTTAAAGCCAATTTTCTAATAGTTCATTTTTTTCTGGCCAAAGATCCTCCCACAATCATGATATCACCAATACCTTCATCACTGAAATCACATGTGGAGTGGAACGTCAGGGCTCTCCTGCCCAGACAGGTGACATTAATACGTGTTGGCTGTGTTCTACAGATTTGTAATAGACTTCACATCATGGTGAGAACTTCCATGGGAAACCTTGGAGTCAGGTCGGGGGAGGAACAGGGGGAGTATTGGGGGTGGTACTGACACCGTCTTCTACCACACTAAAGAAGACGCTGCCTGCTCCATCGGGTGGATCTGGTTCCAAAACAGAACAACAATTCTATGTGAAGGGACAGGTTACACCAAGCTCATGATTTCGTTCCTTTATTGGGTCTCTTTTACTCTGCTTCTTCGTTGTGAATTTTGCCTGTTAACTTCTGAATACATTTAGTCCTCAAAAAAGTCACAGTGATGTTCACAGGACCAACCCTAGATAAAACCGTGACTGTCTTCCCCAAAGTCCTGCTGCGATGGCTCTCAGAAAAAGAAGCATCAAAGGAGATGAGAGGAAAGCGTACTTTACCTCTACAGAATAGATATTTACAAGTTGCCCCATGTAAGCTAGAATGAGCATTTATAGATTCCCCCGCATCATAAATACCAAAGTGTCAGTACTGGACTTGATTGTTCTAGCCAGTGCAGTGAATGAGCAAATGAAACATAGAAACAGAAACCCACTGCCCTGATTTATTAGTGATCTCGCTGCCATTTAAAAAAATACTTTATTTGTAGAAAGCTGATATCACTCTTTCTTTTTTTTTTTTTATAATTTTATTGAATCATAATTCTGTACATTGGTGCAATCATAGGGCACGATTCATATACATCAGAAATGTTTTGATCGTACTGTTACAGATAGCCTTCATGGCATTTTCTTGATCACTATATAAAGACATTGATACTCTGTAGCCAGCTTTCTGCAGACACTCCTGTCCAGAAGGAGAGTTAAAGGACAGAAATATATCTTTTATTTCAATAAAAGCCTGTTCTTGTCAAATTCTAAATAAGAAGACAATTAACTGAAGAACAACAGGGTATATGGACTTTCAGCCTGAAGAACTAAATCAAAAAAGAGGCATGCAAAGGGGTGAAGTATGCAAAAATGTTCTGCTAGCATCTCTGACTTCTCCTAAATTTTCATTTTCCTCTTCCCTACTTCGAGTCCCAAAGTCCTAAAAATGACTTCTGTTAAGGAATCTTTCTTAAAGCTGTTAACCATGTATCTAATGCATGAAGTATTAGAAGATCTATTAAGACTTGACTTAAGTTCAAAAAATGGCTAAATATGTACAACTGGTTTTGCTCTCTGCCTGTCTAGTTTGAGAAGATAACTGTTCAAAGCTGGCAACTACATCTTGGGTTAAAAAGCATGACATCATGTACTGTAGATAAGCATAATATCTCAAAATTCATAAAAGAGGAGGCTAAACTAAATTTTTCATAGACATATGAACTGTTGACAATATAGAGTTTGCTGGTTTGTTTTTGGTTGTGAAAATTTTATTTAGCATCAACATTTCCTTCACTAGCCTTACTGTTGAATGACAAGACCTCACATCTTCTGCTCATGCCACTTGAACTCAAATCATTTTTTTTAGGCACAAAGGTTTTAGTTTTCTCTCAAAATCAAGTTTTAACCACCAGAGGTTACTGCTACAGCAAGCAGATTTTGTTGAAGGACGTCAATAGTTTTCACCCTTTGCTAGTACAAATTAATATCCTTTCCTTAGGATTAATAGTATTAATATCCTTTAATAGGATTAAATCCTTTCCTCAGCATCTATAGATCATATACTAGGGCATCAGCCACACACACCAGGGCTGGCGGATTTGAACCTGGCCCAGGCCAGCCAAACAACAATGACAACTACAATAACAACAAGAACAACAACAACATTTCCTTAAATAAAGTTAGATATTTTTGGTTTTAAACGTGGTCTCCAATATAAAATAACAGTAAGACATTTATAACATAAGACATGTTTATGGTGGCACCTGTGGCTCAGAGGAGTAGGACACCAGCCCCATATGCCAGAGGTGGCGGGTTCAAACCCAGCCCCAGACAAAAACAAAATAAAACAAAACAAAACAAGACATGTTTATGTTCAGTCCAGATAGTCCAGCACTATTGACATTTGCATGGCTTTGTTGACCAGTATTTTAAATGTAAAATTGGGTGGTGTCTGCTACATACCTCATACCTTACAACTGATTGGAAAAGACGACTATATAAACATAGCCCCAACCAAACAGAACCTGTCTAGTCCCACAATTCGTAAGTATTACAAAACATTGCTTTTTCTTTGTTTTTGTTTCCATTTTTTTGTTCTATATTTCATAAATAAATGTTAGGATTTGCATCAAAGAGGTACATATGTTAGATACAAGATGTTAGAAGTCAAGACAGGAAACCAATCTTTGGTAGAGTAAAGGCATTCCAAACAGAAGACTGACATATAGTAAATATTCAATTAACATTAGCTATCATCATTAATGTTATTATTTCCCTAGATGAAGGAGGCAATATGGATGTACTGGTAATAATACTGAACTTGAGTCAAAAAGCTTGGTTCATAATTTTTCTATTTTATCTACTAGACATGTGGTCATAAACATGTCACCTGAATTTTCAAGGCATCCATTTCCTAATATCCAAAAGAGAGACATAAGCACTTATTCCCATAGATAATTATGAATATTAACATGAATATATAAGAATATAAGTGAAAGACCTTTGCAAATATATTCAAGTAAGGATTTAATTCAATAAAATTACTTACTTGACTTTTCTCTCACTACCATACCCCACATTTGAGTCTACCTAAATTCCATGGTCCCAAGTCTCCAGGCCGTGTCTGCTTTCTGATCGGAGGTTCCCTGTTACTTTGAAGCCTTTATGCACTGTCATTCCTTCATGTTCTCTCTCTCTCTCATCCCTCCTTTCCCTCCATCCCTCAAACACACACATGCATATACATACACCCCACAAAACATACTAGATTTCAGATAAGTTTCTTTCATTTACTCCTAGAATCCTATGCATTAAATCATGTTTTGTTCCCTGGACAAGGGCTAATCCCAAGCACTGCTACTTCTTTTACAACATCAGTATTCATTCTCCAAATGATATAATTTTCAGCCTTTTAAAAAGGACATTGCTTGGTCCCTTCACCATAGTTTCAAAGAAAATGAAATACCTAGGTATATTCCTAACAAAGGAGGTGAAGGACCTCAATAAAGAAAATTATGAAATCCTGAAAATGGCAATCTGTAGCCAGCTTTCCGCAGAGGTTCCCGTCCAGAAGGAGAGTTAAAGGAAAGAAACTCAGCAAGAAAGCTGATGGTTTGGATCTGAGCCAAAAGAAAAGGTCGAAGAATGCACATCAACCCGGCTGGGGCAACCTGAGACCCCCAAGGACACAAACAAAAAGGTACAGAGCACATCACCAAGTGGACAGGAGTCCCCTCCCCCATGAAAGAGGCTCATAGTAGACACCATACCCCCATACAAACAAGTGAGCAGAGTTCAGATGTCCTCCCATTCTACCCCACGGGAGAGACCCTCTAAAAGCCAGACCTCCTTTCCCTACTAGGGTGCCATGGCACTCTTCCCACCAGGCATAAAACTGTATATACTCCCTACCTGCAAGTTGGAGTTCCTGGTATTCACCTTCATTCTCGCCCTGAGGTCTGGAGGCCTGTCCCCCACAGAGTCCAGATTCTTGGAGATTTTCTTGAGGGGTGTGGATGGGATGCAGACTGTTGCTGATCTGTGCTAATTTTCCAGCTCAGGAGTGGTAAGAGGGGAGTGAGCCGAGAGGAGACCTAGCTGGAAAGAAGGTCTCGTGAGGCACAAAACAGCAACCAGCTGCGGGAACAACAGCAGGAGAGCTCACACCCCTGGGGATGTTTTGAGGAGACATTCCCAGTATTCTGAGCAGCCAGGGGAAGCAGGTGGCTTTTCCCATGGCAGCCACAGGCAGAGCGGACTGGCAACCAAGGCACATGAAGGATATGCCTAAGGCGGTACCAGCCAGGACAAAGTGCAGGGATTAGAATACTCTCAGATAGGCTGCTTTGCTTACCTTCAGACTAACCTGGCCCTCAGGGGATGAAAGCTGAGACAAAGGGCTAGAACTCACAGACTGAGTCAGACCTATTGGTAGCCCTAGTCTGATCAGGGAAAATAGCCTTGACAGAAAAAATACTTTGAACTTGTTCTGTTTCAGCAGCAACATCAATCAGGGACAGGGCTGGAACTGAGTGAATCACCCCAGCCCCTATCAAGTACCCAGGTTGACAGGCCTCACCTCCCCCGTCCAAACAGTGGTAGGGAGTAGCAAACTGGTTGAGGAGCCACAGACCTCACTGTGACCCATGCAGGCATAAACCTCTGGAGCATCTGCTCATTGGAGGAAACTGGATCACAACTGTTACCACCAACTGGGTGTGACAGAGGGGTAAGATGGGGAAGGAGGCATCTTCCCAGACTAATCTACTTGCTTGCGGGGCACCCTCCTGAGCTCACAGAGCACTGGAGTGAATTATACTAGAGCTTCCAGCAGATACCTGCTATCTAGTTGCCAGAGACTTCATAACTCTTCCATTTGAGATTGGTGGTGGCTAGGACAATTGATTGGGACCTCTTCAACTGGGCCAATCACCTGAGGACTTTCCAAAGTGGTACCCTAGGTGTGTGGTAGTGGGAAGGTTTGATTTGGCTTTTCAATTGTGCCTGTGGGGGGTGCAGTGACTTAATTCCTGGAATTCCTTCACAGCTCAGATTTCAATCCAGAGTAATAGATTCTCTAGGGTAAGACAAAGACCAGCTGAAAATAAGACAGAGCCTCTTAACCCCACCACACCAAGAAGGTCCCCAGTTTCCCAAGCAGTAGCTCTCTGCGAGTCCTTGGCAAAACTCTAGGGGAAAAGGTACAGATGCCAGTCCAAGCTTTTAAGCAAAGGACTGATCAATCACAACTCCTAGAACACAAGCCCAAATTGTCCTTATCTACTCATCCAGCCAAATGGTGTAAAATTAATCATCGGGCAGAATCAATGGAAATGCTCTGGAAACATGAACAACCAGACTAGGTCAACCCCCCCAAGGAATAATTTGGCGGAAACAAGTGAGATATTATGCATAAAAAGATGGCCGAGATGTCAGAAATCGAATTAAGAATTTGGATTGCAAACAAGATCAATAAAATAGAGGAAAAGTTGGATTTAGAAATTCTGGGTGCATTTCAAAAATTGTCTCAAGAAGTCAAGGAATTCAAAGACCAAATGACCAAAGATTTGGACACATTGAGACAAGAAGATTCAGCCCTCAAAGATCTGAGAAACAAAGTAGAATCTCTCAGCAACAGAATGGAGCAAGCAGAAGAAAGGATTTCTGACATGGAAGACAAAGCTATTCAGTGCTCCCAAACTGACAAAGAGATAGAGAAATGGAAGGCAAAAACAGATCATTCTCTCAGACACCTCTGGGACAACTCGAAGAAAACCAACATTCGCCTTATAGGGATACCTGAAAATGATGAAGTGGCATCACAAGGCACAGAGTCTCTTTTCTATGAGATTATGAAAGAGAATTTTCCAGACATGCCAAGAGATTCTGAAATTCAGATAGCAGACAATTTCAGAACCCCAGCATGACTCAACCCAAATAAAATATCCCCTGGGTACATCATAATTAAGTTCACTAAAGTGAATATGAAGGAGAAAATTTTGAAAGCAACCAGACGCAAGTAATCTATAACCTACAAGGGGAAGAATATTAGAATAACTGCAGATCTCCCTGATCAAACCTTTCAAGTGAGAAGAGAATGGACATCGGCTTTTAATCTCCTAAAACAAAATACCCTCAACCCAGGATCTTGTATCCAGCTAAACTGAGTTTCATTTATGATGGAGAAATTAAATACTTTAATGACAGCCACATGTTGAAGAAATTTGCCATAACTAAACCAGCTCTCCATGAAATTCTCAGACCTATTCTCCATAATAACTAGCGTAATCCTCCAACACAAAAGTAAACTCATCCAGAAACTTTTTATTAAAGTCCAACTCACACAGCAACAAAACGATTAAAAACGTCCACTAGATTTTCTCAAGATTTATCATTGGTTTCAATTAATGTGAATGGATTAAACTGTCCTCTAAGGAGGCATAGGTTGGCTGACTGGATACAAAAACTCAGGCCAGATATCTGCTGCATACAAGAGTCTCAACTTACCTTAAAAGATAAATATAGACTCAAGGTGAAGGGATGGTCATCTATATTC
>CAUYON010033826.1:0-23761 GCA_963573935.1 Arctocebus calabarensis
GTCCCAGCTACTCGGGAGGCTGAGGCAAGAGAATCGCTTAAGCCCAAGAGCTGGAGGTTGCTGTGAGCAGTGTGACGCCACGGCACTCTACCCAGGGCGATAAAGTGAGACTCTGTCTCTACAAAAAAATAAATAAATAAAATAAAATAGCCAGTAACTTAGTAAGCTTACCAGCCCTCATTTACATGAAGAATAGACTGACCTATCCAATTTAGTTTTTTTTTTTTTTTGAGAGAGAGAGTCTCACTTTGTTGCCCTCAGTAGAGTGCTGTGGCATCATAGCTCACAGCAACCCAATTCAGCCTCCCAAGTATCTGGACCTATTGGCGCCTGCCACAGTGCCCAGCTATTTTTAGAGACAGTCTCTCTCTAGCTCAGGCTGGTGTCAAACTCCTTGAGCTCAGGCATTCCACCTGCCTCAGCCTCCCAGAGTGGTAGGATTACAGGCGTGAGCCACCACACCCAGCGACATATCCATTTTAACTCTAACCTAGTTTTGGCCTCATTGAAGAAAGAAAGTCTTCATGATCATCCTAGAGAAATCCTTTTAAGGAAGGTTGTTTGCTTATGATGTAAATAAGCAAAGAAGGTAGACCCTAAATCTTCTAGGACCTAGATTTGGGATGTGACATTTAGATAGACATGTCTCACTGGGAGGGCATCTTTATTCTGATTGTTAGATGTGCACTACTCCTAGTCCTAAGTTTCTGATGTCTGTGATGTTTGTTGTTCACAGCTGCATCTGTCCCAGCACTCAGAGAGTTGCCAAGCTGTCAGGAGTGGAGGACGCCCTGAACCCCAGCCATTTTCCCAAAATGCTATAATCTCCCTTTATTAGGAAGCTATGTGGGCCATAACAGCTTACATTAAAAATATATTTTTAGTAAAATGTAGTAAAAGCATTTCTTGAAAGGTGTAAGTAAAGCTCTCTTTGGGAATATCCTCAGACAAGATTCCTAGAAGGTAGAGAAAAAGGTTCCCCTTTAGAAAGATGCCCTTTGGTCCCTGAGAGGAGGCTACCAGGTCAGCCACTTGACCCAGCTTTGTCTCAGGCCCTGTGAGATACTGACGATGGCATAATAACGTTCTGCCTTCATCCACTCAACAAGTAATTCATTTCTATTAGTAAACAATACCACACTTTTTGCTTTTCAAATGTTTCTTTATATTGGGATGTGAGGCATGGGCACTAAATATTTATTGGATTTAAATCAGGGAAAGATCAGGAATATTTTAAGAAACCAGACAGATAATGGATCAAACAGAAGGGGGGAATTACCTATAACTTAGAAAACAGAATAGTAGACAGAAGCTCTGATTACCACATATATTGCAACAGCATTTTCAGGGGAAAGCACAGTCTGAAATTAATTTTATAGAAGAAGCAAGAATGCTGAGATGTTTTTAGGGGAAATGCTTCTTTCTCCATTAAGCACCTCACTGTGAAACTGAGAGGCACCATGCAGGTGTAGCCCTCCTGTCTGACACTCAGAGGCACTGGGCAGGTGTAGCCCTCCTGTCTGACACTCAGGGGCGCCGGGCGGGTGTAGCCCCCCTGTCTGACACTCAGGGGCGCCGGGCAGGTGTAACCCTCCTGCCTGACACTCAGAGGCACCAGGCAGGTGTAGCCCCCGTTTGACACACTGACAACCACAACAATTCACTTGCCCGCTCAAAGCACTTCTTGCATCTGTAGTTTACAGCTCTCCCAGGTTCACCAGAAGGCAAGAATGTCATGGGGATTGATGAGACGTGGCGTAACCATCCACTCAGCAGTTTGCTTCTGATGTTCTTATGAGTGATCTCCTGCTGGGCACATAAGATCAAACCATCTAACAGCTGATATTAAAAATGTTTTTAAAAATGTCTTCTGTGTACGGTACCAGAGTTTTAATCAAATCTCACAAAGCATTGACATAAGTAATTATGCAAAACATATGTGATTTTTGTCTATAGTTTAACAAATTTTTTGTCTATCTCTGAAAAGCCTATCTATAAATCTAGAAGTTTGATAAAAGTTAAGACAAGATTGTTTTCTTTTTTTTCTGTCCCTTTTTTTTTTTTTTTTTTTGGAGACAGAGCCTCAAGCTGTCACCCTGGATAGAGTGCCATAGCATCACAGCTCACCGCAACCTCCAACTCCTGGGCTCAAGTGAGTCTCTTGCCTCTGCCTCCCAAGTAGCTGGGACTACAGGTGCCCACCACAACACCCGGCCATTTTTTGGTTGCAGCCGTTGTTGTTTGGTGGGCCCGGACTGGATTCGAATCCGCCAGCTCAGATGTACATGGCTGGTGCCTTAGCCCATTGAGCCACAGGACAGCCTTTCTGTCCTTTTTTAAAGCAATAGCTAACATATATTTGTATGTTATCTTCACAATAGCCTGAAGAGGTCAATGTTGTTATTGTACCCATTTTTGAAGATGTAGAAACTGAGGCACAACAACAGTGAGTAACTTGGTTCAGGCATCTTGACTCCAAAGTCCATAGTTTTTCACACTTTCCTTATAATTAATTACCCTATACACTACAATTACCTCATAAAATACTAATTTTGCCATGAGATTTTTATTAGAAATTTGTGATTTGATTAACTTTATTTGATTTCAGATTATGGCCAAAATGTGTGCCTTTGAAATTGTACAGGCATGAAGTTTTTCCTTTTTATTCAGTTCTAATCCATGGTACGCTGTCATTGTAAATCATCTTTGTATTGTAGAACTTGGCAGATATCTACCTGTTTTGGTTATAAGGCAAAGCATGAAAATCTAACTTTACTTTAAATCCTTTTATATCTCTGAAAAAAATGCTATATCTAGGACAGTTTTAAAACAGTTGCAAATTATTGTAGCATTTTATTTTTTAAAATAGTCTGACTATTAGACTATTAGTTAGTATTTATTTACTGTAACACCCCTCCAAGGCAAGATGTAGCATTGATCATTGCAGTGGATATTTCATTTTGTTTTATCAGTAAGACAGTTGACTTGTTATCACAGCTGACATACAGTCTGGAATTCCCAGTCTTGATTTAAAATAAATTGATCTCTGAACAGTGAGAATGCTCTGGAAATTTAAATTTTTAATATTTTCTGTTTTTGCTGAAGGAGCAATGAAAACGGATATTTGTGATATCCCTTTCAAGAGTAGTTAAATGGTTAGAAGAAAGATTTGCTTTATGGATGTTTCCAGCACACATTTACTTATTTGTTTCCAGTATTTGTTGCCACTTATGATGTGCCCAGCCCTGTCCTGCAGCAGTGGCTGGGAAGGCAGTCTGTGTGCCCTCCTCGTTGGTTTTCTGTTAGAAGAATCCTGTGATTCCAGAGCTCCTTGCCTAAACCCAGGCAACTGGCAACCTATTTCGTCTTGTCATCGTCTATGCATTGTGTTCCCATAACATGTACCCACCAGTCCATGAGTTTCTGGGAATAAGAACTGTGACTTAATAGGTTTGTGCTTTCCTTGTCTTGGTTATCTAGCAGATGCTGGGAGATTGTCCAGACACAGTATTTAAGTGTAGGAGAGGAGATGAGACTGTCCACTTGCAGGGCAGCGGTCCTTCTGCTGTGCTGCTCCCTGCCGCACTCCCACGGTTTGATGATGTTCCTGCATCATACTAGGCTGGAGTCTAAATAACCTGAGATCTAGACTTAGAGTAAGTCTGTCTAGGGACAATAGCTGAAGGCATCTATTTCTTTATTCCTTTTTAATTTAGCAAAGGTTTTTAGAGTATCACATTACGCTATGGACTGTGTTGTTAGGCACTGCAGATAGAAGTCTTAGGCAAAATCAGTTTTTGTATCAGAAGACTAACTCTGTGAGGGAAAGGAAGATTTCCAGTGAGAATTTTGAGTGACAGTTACAGTTTGGGAAAATAGAACAAGATTATCTTTCTGCCTATCACTTCTGTATGTCTGCCAGTTGGGACTCAGAAACTAGGAGAAGTGTTTGTGGTCGTAGAAGCCACGGCAGGAGTGTTTTGGCAAGGGAGGAAGGAGTCAGTGGTCAGGCAGTGCTCTGGCTTGGAAAGATTCAGGGTGAGGTCTGAACTGGAATGGGTCCTACTGGAATGTGTGTAGACCAGAGTCTTCATTCACATATACTGAAAATTAGCATATTATTACAGAACTGTTTTCTTTACAAAGCCCTTACAGATCAGGCACTTTAAAGATTTTTTAGTGAAAGTACTATATTTGAAAAATTTAAGAGATACTAGAAGGAAAGAACACAATCTAGTGTGCCTTTAGGCAGCTCTGGAGAGATGGGGTTAAGAGTGGGCATCCTGTCAGCTCGGTGTGATGGGCACCTTCCCTTAATCTTCCTGTGCCTCAGTTTCCTGATCTATAACATAGGGTGACTGTAGTTCTTATCCCATAAGATTTAATGAGAGAATGCTTTCATCACAGTATTAATAAGATGACAAGTGCATTGAAGATGCTGAGCACTCTGTCAGGCCACATGCTCAGATGTGTTTTGTTGCTCTTAATCCTTTTTTTGTTTTGGAAACAGAGTCTCACTCTGTCACCTAGGCTGGAGTGTTGTGCCATCAGCCTAGCTCACAGCAACCTCAGACTCCTCAGTTCAAGGTATTCTCCTGCCTTACCTTCCCAGAGTGCTTGGATCACAGGCATGGGCCACCACATGCCCATGCTGATGTTCTTAATATGATTCCTGTAATTGCCAAAATGTTTTCTTCCTCACCTGTCTCCATCTCCCAGAACAGCTAGAACTTAGGGGATGGTTGGAAAAATTATCATGCTGACTAAAATGATTGCGTCTGTATGTCCCTTTCTTGATTTGTCTATGAGAGAAAGTAAATGCAGGCCTTGCCTTTATTAATTTGTTTCCAGTTCTGTTATTTGGTTCAGTTAATTTACTAAGATTGTTGTTGTTTTAGCTACACGAAAGTGGTTATGATGCTGGCAAAGCCCTTCAGCGCCTGGTGAAGAAGCCCGTGCCTAAGCTAATTGAGAAGTGCTGGACGGAGGATGAAGTGGTGAGCATGGACCTGCATTTGCCTTATGTCCTAGGTCATTGGGGCATTTGCTTTTCAATGTATAACCTCCCTGCTACTCAGGGAAGGGTGCTCTCAGAAGATTCAGTGACTCAGGGGGACTGTCCATGGCATCTGTCAAAAGGAAAGAGCCTTTCTTAAAGCCTCATCATGGTATAGAATGGTTCTAGAAAGATTAGATTGCATAGATGATGGGAAAGATTTGCCCAAATTTCATGGAAAGACAGGAGAAATCAATAGTTACTCCTTTAAAAAAAAAAAAAGTTAATCTGAGTTAATTTTTGGTGTAAACTAGCTTGTGATACCCCCCTATTAAAAAATGCAAGCATGTTAAAACTAGCTGATACATAGCCTAGAGTAGGGTCGTGATTGTAGGACCCCTCACCTACTGATGGACATTAATTAAAAGGAAGAAGCATAGACTCGAGTGCGTAAATATAGTGGGTTATATGTATTGATTCTATTTTTGTGGCCCATTGAAGGATGTGGGGAGAGAGAAATGTGCTCACAGACACAGACCTGCAAACCCACAGGTTCCTACCAGCAGACAGTTCTCATGATGCCATATCCCCATCTTGTGACTTGTAAAAGGTATTACTAAAAAAGACTTCACAGATTTCTTCTGCGTTCTCAAATACAGTTTGCAATGTGAATGTTACCACTTGACATTTGCCCTTCAAGTGGAATGAAATTTAGGTGAAGACTGGCATACACATATTGATCACAAGCTTCTCATCTGTGTTTGAAAAAGAGTGTTTAGAAATTGGCTCGGTGCCTGTAGCTTAGTGGGCTAAGGTGCCAGCCATGTACACCTGAGCTGGCGGGTTCAAATCCAGCCCGGGCCCGCCAAACAACAATGATGGCTGCAACCAAAAAATGACCGGGCGTTGTGGTGGGCACCTGCAGTCCCAACTTGGGAGGCAGAGGCAAGAGACTCGCTTGAGCCCAGGAATTGGAGGTTGTTGTGAGCTGTGATGCCACGGCACTTTATCCAGGGTGACAGCTTGAGGCTCTGTCTCAAAAAAAAAAAAAAAAGAAATTGTATGTGCTGGGCAGCGCTTGTGGCTCAACGGACTAGGGCACTGGCCCCATACGCCGGAGGTGGTGGGTTCAAACCCAGCCCTGGCCAAAAAAAAAAAAAAAGAAATTGTGTGTGCTTTCCTGATCTGCTGTCTTTCATTTATCAGCAGTGTTGACCGCATGCTCATTATGTGCCCAGTTCTGTGCTAGATGTGCTATATTAGGAGCCTTTAAGAGTTGTATGTTTTGAGGGGAACCCTTCATAAGTCATGGTGTCGGGTGGTGGTAGAGTGTTGTGGAGTAAGAGAGCAGGGTAAATGAGGATGGGGATTCATCTGGGTGGGGGCACTGTCTTATAGAAAGAAGATCAGGAAGGTCCTGGTAAGTGACATGAGTTGAGACCTTAGCTAAGTGAGGAGGGAAGCCTTTTGGATATCAGAGAAATAAGAATTCTGGACCCAAAGGTAAGGCCATGCTTTCCATGTTCAAGAAAGAGGCAGGAATTCATCTGCAGCACAGCAGGAGGTGGGCAGTTGGAGAGCCCGGTGTAGTTGTGCAGGAGGAGGGCGAGTCCCAGAAGGAGCAGAATTAGGTGTGCTTGCAGTTTGTTCCACACAGGTAGCTTCTGAGCAGAGGAGGGACTGGCTGTCAACCAGGGGCCTTTCAGTGCTTCGGTGAGAGTCCAGGCTGGGGTGGGCCACTGAGTGGCATGTCAGCAGCATGGTGGTGACTGAGGTGTACGTTGAAGGTAGAGCAGTGACTTTGTCCCTGGAATGTCTCTGGTTGCAGGTGAGAACAGAGCTGGGAGGCCACAGAGGTGGACGGAAATGGCCGTTGAGGGTTTGGTAATAGAGCACTGTCAAACAGTCCCTCAGGACTTCAGATTTTATCAGACTTAATGATGATGAGGTTAGTGTAGCTGTTTTAAAATTACAAAAAAAATTAAAATCTTACATGATTTACTAAAGAGGTAGAAACATCTTAAACATATTTTAGATAATGTTCAGGTAGCCAAAATAATAATGATAAATTCAGTTGTTTTGAGAAGTTGTGCTGACATTGTTTTCCCTAGAAACTTATTTATGTGAGGAGATACGAGATTTTTTTTTTGAGGCTTAAGTCTCACTCTGTCACCCTGGATAGAGTGCTGTGGCATCATAGCTCACAGCAACCTCAAACTCTTGGGCTCAAGTGTCCTCTTGCTTCAGCCTCCCGAGTAGCTGGGACTACAGGTGCCCACCACAATGCCAAGCTAGTTTTTCTACTGTTAGTGGAGATGGAGTCTTTCTCTTGTTCTTGCTGTGGCTCGGGCTGGTCTCAAACTCCTGAGCTCAGGTGATCCACCCACCTCAGCCTCCCAGAGTGCTGGGATTACAGGCATGAGCCACTGTGCCTGGCCAGGAGTTAAGAGATTTGAGGAATATTTTTAAATTCTAGAGAGAGCTTTTATGGAAGGACATCAGGAGAGGGAAACAATGGGATGAGTGTGCGTAGTGTGGTTGTCAGCCACTCTCGTGGCCCAGCTCAGCATGGTCTCCAGGTCCTTGGCAGCACATGTGCACCGTGACAGTGGCTTCTGCATCTGCCTCTCTTTCAGTTCTCGAGCTTCTCCCTTCTGTCTTCATGTCTTTTTGGCATCGTCTCTCCCCCACCTCTCTCTCTTCTCGGTGTTCCCCACGGCCCCCTTCCTACTCCTTCCTCCCAGCTCCTCTCTAGCCATGCCTCTCCTCCCTCCCTTCCTGTCTTGCTCCTGTGACCTTTCATTCCCCCTGGAATTTCAAAAATACACAGCACTAAGTCCTCTATTCCTGCCTAAAGAAAGCTAATTTCCTTTTCCTACAGCACTTGCTTATAATAGGAAGACGTTGACTGTGTCCCCTCTGCAGCTGCTCAGGGGGTTTTAGCAGTGAGATGGGAGGGGTCTTACCCATCAGAAAGAGCTTAGCTCTATTTTGAAAACCAAAGCATGAGTCCAGAGTGGTGAACATTCTGAGTATGGGAAAATCATCCTTAACTGCATAAATCCATGTCAGTTTGGGCTCATTTTTATCATGTTTGCTTCTTGTTTTGAGAAATATTTTGGCAGTCATCCAGCTCTTGCAGAGCCTAGGGATCAAATGGTTCCTTATTTGTAGGAAGCAAAGCTTCACTTTCTAAAACCTGAACAGTGAATAAGAGGGAGTGATTGAGTAATTGAGAAGTTGAAGAAAGCGTTTGATGAATGTATCCAAATCACATCTTGGAATAGATTTATGTGGCAACAAGGCATTCCCCTCTTCACCTTGGCCTGGCAGTGTTCATGTCAACCCCTCCTATTGAATTTACTGCATTTTCTCACTTCAGGAATCCCAAGAATAAGCAAAACAAATGTGTTCCAGCTAAAATAAGCACATAGGCCTACCTCCCTATGTCTCCCCACCCCCACCCCCGTTTTCTATTTACTTGGAACATTCTAGGTTTTGGTTTTTTTTTTGAGACAGAACCTCAAGCTGTCACCCTGGAGAGAGTGCCGTAGCATCACAGCTCATAGCAACTTCCAATTCCTGGGCTCAAGTGAGTCTCTTGCCTCTGCCTCCCAAGTAGCTGGGACTACAGGTGCCCGCCATAACGCCTGGCCATTTTTTGGTTGCAGCCATCATCGTTGTTTGGCGGGCCGGGCTGGATTCTAGCTCAGCTGTACATGACTGGCACCTTAGACCGTTGAGCCACAGGCACCAAGCCCATTCTAGTTATTTTTAAACTCGTTCGCCTTTAGTAGTTCTTTCTCTTTGCATTAATATTACTACTAGGAAACAGTTCCCCCTATGAGAGGGTCGGTGGAGTGAGCATCTCAGGGCATGAGTGCCCTGTTCACTGGACAGGCTGGGCCCATACACCTCATGACCCCAGCAGGCCCACTGCTTTGTGAAGAAAGTAGCCTCTGTCACACCTGCCCATCCTGCAGCTCAGGTCCTCTGCCCACCTCCATCCCGCCCCCACCCGTGGTTGCTCCCTCTCCTGAGCTGTGTCTCCTGTACACATCATTTGTTGGCAGTTAATCCTTTGCTGCCTGATGCTAACTTTTGTGCTGCAACTGCCAACTGTTTGTCAATCAAAGTCTTTATTTCTGAGTTGACTTCCCTCCTAGTTTCTAAACTTATTGAGGATGAGAACTGTTAATGATGAGGGTAATGTTTCTCCCTAGGAGGGGCTTAAACATTGGTAACTTTGTTCAAGGTTATTGTTTTTAAAAAATTCACTATAATTATCCAGCATTTTAAAAGTTACAGTAATTAATAATTGTAGCATCAAAGAGAAAAACTTATACATATGTCCAAAGCTGACCTTAAAAGTTTTATTTTTGGAAAGAGCTCCCAAATTATTCTTTATCACTACTATCATCATCATCCCATCACCCAGCCTTTTTCCTAGGCCTGGAAGTAATCCCTAATTCTGGAGATCTTAGACCAGCGGTTCTCAACCTGTGAGTCGCGACCCACAGGAGCTGTATTAAAGGGCTACTGCATTCGGAAGGTTGAGAACCACTGTCTTAGACCTTAGATTTCACCTCACAGTACTCTCAGTAATCTGACAGTTTGTGTTTGTGTACCTATGTTCTTTCTCATTGAAGTTGCTTTGGGGCTACGATTTAAATAATCTTGAACTGAAGCCAAAATGACACCAATTTCTGTCAAATTCTATACCAGATCCTGCAAATGAATTCTGTTTTCCTGGAGTGACTGTGAAAAACACCTTGGTAGTTAGCTCATGGTGTGTCTTTCAGGCCGAATAAACTGGAGAAGCGTTTTGGAAGAAATGCTGGGTCAATTCATGAAGCTTATTAAATACTATGGTGTAGGCAGAGAGAGAGCCCAAGGAACGGCTGGCTGCTTCCCATGAGGATTGTAGGTATGGGGAACCACATTCACATACATTGTGCTGGAAGTACAAGTACAAGGAAGTCATCTGAATCAGTAGAATTTACGAATAGTAAGAAGAGGAAATACAGATTAGAACTTGAAAGAGAAAAAAAACCCAAACTGAAACCCTAGATTATTAGGTTTTTGATTAAACATGATGAATACATTCAAATGTAATACGAAGGCCCCAGGATGCACTGCACCTAATCGAAACGGATTAAGTCGCCCTCCCAGCCTTGGGTCGTTGTTACTTCTGTTCATTTGTGCGTGTGAGTGGAAGGCGTGTGCGCTGCTGCTATGTGGCTGCTTATTGCACTGGGACTCAGTTGCTGCTGGTGCTGTGCTCTTAATTAGCATTCAGCTGTTGATTATGGAAATACTGGGGAAGCTAATTGAATTCTTTTTAAAATTCTGGGCCTGCATTTTCCTTGTAGAGTTTGGCCTGACTTGCAAGGTTGTAAGATTGGATGCTCCACTGAGCTGTGCATTTCACCCTTTGCTTCCTATTCACTTAGCTGTATTTGGTTTTTGAAATTATTTTCATGTTGAATTAGCTTTCAGCAAAAATCTAGGCGTTGCACAAAGTGAAGGAAGGTTTTATTACTAGAGGTATTACCTCAAGGTGTTTCCATTTCATCTTGGGTAACAGTAGCTTTTATCTTGAAATATGCCCCCCATTAAATACTTTATACCAAGTTTGATGTAATACATAGTACAGTGAAGTGAACAACCTTCATACAATTAGGTTCTGAAATGTTTATCCAAAGATATTTAATCCATGGTGGTGATAAACCATAAGTTGCCATGTATATGGATCTATTTATAAGTTCATAAATTTTAAAACATTTAAACCATCCTTCAGTGTAAAGCTCAGCTTATCATAAGTAGAAATGAAAATCCTTCTTTAAATATCGACATGAAAAATAGTGAAATAATTTTCTAAATCTGTAATCCAGTGCACCCAGGCAGCTGGTCAACGTGTCACTTAGGCAGAGTGCACTCAGGGCTTTGCCTGGTGTCTTTCCGGGCAGCAGCTTCCCATGCCTTTGTTATGCCCTTTATGCCCTTTTTTGGAATGTCTGCTTGAAAAAACATTGTTTTCATTGTTCACTTTTTTCAAGCTAGGCGTCTGGGTGTGCCAGAAGACAGAGCTGCTCAGTGGGACAAAAATACAATGAATTTTATTTACTGTTTGTTTGGCAGCTGAAACAAATGAAATTCACAGCAAAATCCAAATTCAGATTCTGTAGAGCGGGAGGCTGTGCAGGTGAAAGCCGCACTGGGGATGGTGATGGAGGGAGGGGGCTCCAGGGCCTGCAGTTACCATCACATGTGCTGTTTTGTTTTAAAATTATACATTAGCAATATAGGAGAAGGCTTAATTATATTTAGGAATGGTAGAATTGCGAGAATTGTTGGCCATGTTCCATGGTCATGGGAAATGCTGATGGCAGGAGAACCTGTAGGTCCTCTAGCGTGAACCATTCACTTCTTTTTAGAATTTTATGCACATTTACCTGTTCTTAGAACAACATTATAGAAACATTAAAGGGGGTTTAAAACTTCACTAACACATCATCTCACAGTTTGCTTAATGGTTTCTTCCTGCTCGCTCCTCTCTTTGTACATACGTGGTTTTATGTCATTTTCAGCTTGTCTGTGTGCACAGATTTGCATGTAAGTTGAGTCATAACATTGAAATTCTCACTATCTAAAAAATATGAATAATTTCACAGTTGACTTGGAAATTTTGCCATTAACCCAAAATACAGACATGGCTTATTTAGTGCATCAAATATAGGTGCTTAATAAATTTTAAATTGGATCAAAGTAGATTTTTCTCTGTACTAAGTACCCTTCTTCCAACTTCAAACTAAATTGAAAATAGTTTCTTACAAACAACTAAATTCATAAATAAGGGAATAAGAAAAATACAAACGTAGATATATCACTATTACTTACATGTATATAATATACGTATTACTCCATGTTATACATTCTTTTTTATTTCTGAGACAGAGTTTCACTTTGTTGCCCTCGGTAGAGTGCCATGGTGTCACAGCTCACAACAACCTCCAACTCTGGGGCTTAGGCAATTGTCTTGCCTCGGCCTCCCAATGCGAGTAGCTGGGACTACAGGTAGCCTGTCACAATGCCCGGCAATTTTTTTGTTGCCATTTGGCCAGAGCCGGGTTTGAACCCACCCCTGGTATATGGGGCCTGTGCCCTACCCACTGAGCCACAGGTGCCGCCCCATGTTATGCATTCTTTTTATAACCCGTAGTTAAAAACCAATCCTTGATATTAGAAGAGAAAAATATAGATTGAAGTGAGATTTGCCTAATGTTTTAATTATTAATAAAATAGGACTATTTTTCCTATAATTAAACCATCACCCTTTGAACCAAACCTTTGTTTAAAGAAGTTAATAGTTTATTGTCAAGTCTTTTCAGAAATGACACAATGAATTTAAAACCAATTACATGTGCAGAAAAGTGTGCAGAAAAGTTAGTGTAAGGCAATCAATTCTATAAATTAGTTTGCAGAAAGATTCTACTATTTAACAAACCATAAAGAGAAACATACTTTTAAAATTCCTTAGTAGGGCCAGGCCCAGTCACTTACTCCTATAATCCTAGCACTCTGTGAGGCCGAGGCAGATGGATCACTTGAGCTCAGGAGTTCAAGCCCATTCTGAGCAAGAGCAAGGCACTATCTCCACTGAAAATAGAAAAAGGAGGTGTCATGTTATGGGTGTCATGGTGAGCGCCTGTAGTCCCACCTACTTGGGAGGCTGAGGCAAGAGTTTGAGGTTGCTGTGAGCCGTGATGCCATGGTATTCTACCTAGGGCCACAGAAATAAGACTCTGTCACAAAAAATATCTTTTAGTACATTAGATAGGGCAAACATTAGCAGAAAAAAGATATTTCAAAAATTTACTTCAGTATTTCATGTCTTCAGAAGTTGCCGCTGAGTTAAATGTACAAATCCAACTGGGAACTTGCCTTTCCCGTATGTGGCCTGGTGACTTTCCAGGCTGCTGCTTTATGCTGTAGTCTAAGAAGTTAATATGCCCCAACTCTCTTTCTTTTTAAACAAGATCATTCTTCCTCTCATTTTTGTTAAACAGTATGTTTTTAAGTTCATCATCCCTGGCCCCAGTTTTTTAAAAAGCCAACAAATGCCTTGTGCTTTTCTTTAGGGCTCCATGTGTGCAAGGTGTCTGTGTTTAGGCAGTAGAGCTTCGCAGACCAGAACAGAGAGGTAGGGACCCCATACTGAATACAAGTGTACCCTAAATTATTCATTGCCACTGGGATAATCTTTTTAAGTGAAAGAGTATTTTTTATGGGACATTTTTCATTTTTGCTTGGGGAGAGCAAGGGGGGAATAATCTTCAACTTGAAAGATTAATAAATACTAGAGCAGTGGGTTATTGAAACCATGTTTTCCATCTCATTTCCAAGGACATGTTAAAAAATGGAGATAGCATGCACTTTCAGCTACACATGATCATCTTTCTCTGTTCATTATGAGAACAAAACACAAGGGGACTTGAGAGATTGCATTTATTCTCCTGTAGACAGCGTGGTTATTGTATAAATGAAGAAGATGGAAAACCTTTTTTCTTCTGCAGTTTCTTAGCAACAGAACTATAGTCAATTTTAATGTGTATGCTTGGAACATTCTATGCATAGTGACATTGGAGCCTTACATTTTCACAGGTGAGACATATTAGATTAGAGACTAGACATGAGAGGTGGGGGAAGAAAACAGGAGATAAAAAGTGGGAACCCTAGCAGGAGAGGAAAGAACTCTTTGAAAACTGTCTCCCCTCTCCTAGCATACATTTTGCTTTAAAATTAAAAGTCATGCTGTATGTGGTAGCTCGCATCTGTAGTCCCAGCTACTTGGGAGGCTGAGGTGGGAGGATCAATCACTTGAGGCTGGAGTTTGAAGCTACAATGAGCTGTGTTGCACCACTGCACTTCAGCTGACAGATCTTTCAAAAAAAAAATACAAGTGCTTGGCTCACACCTGTAATCCTAGTATTTTGGGAAGCCAAACCAGGAGGATCCCTTGAGGCCTGGAGTTCAGACCTCTGTATCTACAAAACATTTAAATATTAGCTAGGTGTGATGGGCAGCATGTACCTGTATTCCCAGCTACTCATAAGGCCAAGTCAAGAAAATCGCTTGAGGCCAAGAGTTTGAAGTTGAAATGAACTATGATTGTGCCACTGTACTTCAGCCTAGGTGACAGAGTGAGCCTCTGTCTCTTAAGAAAACCAAAACAACATCTCCCCCTGCTCCCCACCCCCCCACAAAACCCTACAACCCTAAAGTCTTTTTTAGGTAGCAGTAGCCATGGCCTTTGTAGCCTCCTAATGGCCATATTCGCTAGGGGGCCAGCCTATTTTTTAGCTTACCCAGTAGGATTTTACTAGTTATCCTTCTTCCCTTACCCTGCATGCTGCTAACTTACACTTAGACCTGGTGTTTTAGAACTTCCTTTAAGATATTTTTCTAAGGGCCAGGTGTAGTGGCTCATGTCTGTAATCCCAATGCTCTGGGAGGCCGAGACAAGTGAATCCCTTGAGCCCAGGAGTTTGAGGTTGCCGTGAGCTGTGATGCAACAGCACTATACCCATGGTGACAAACTGAAACTCTGTTTCAAAAAAAAAAAAAAATGGGCGGCGCCTGTGGCTCATCCAGTAGGGTGCCGGCCCTACATGCCGAAGGTGGCAAGTTGAAACCCGGCCTGGGGCTGAACTGCAAAACAGAAAAATAGCCAGGCGTTGTGGCGGGCACCTGTAATCCCAGCTACTGGGGAGGCTGAGGCAAGAGAATCGCCTAAGCTCAGGAGTTGGAGGTTGCTGTGAGCTGTGTGATGCCACGGCACTCTACCGAGGGTGATGGGGTGAGACTCTGTCTCTACGAAAAAAAAAAATGTTTTCTACAATATCTTTATATGGATCAATTCAAATGTGTTACACATTTATAAAGCAAAGTATTGAGGTATTAGGAAGCAGAATATGTTTGGTAGTCATATGGGGAAAGAGACAGTCCATGAAATTGGCCTCACCAACTTAGTGTGGAGACCCATGTCAGTCTCCTCTGGCCCTGCTTGCCTTTAGTTTTGTGTCAGTTTGGCAGGCAGCAAGTGGACCAGCTTTCTGTGATTCTTGGCCCAGTGTGAACATGAAGATAGGACAGTTCCTTCGTGTTTAATAGGCTATATGTTCAGGTCTGATTTTAGATTAGTAGTTGAAATTCATGTTCTCATTTCACAAATTTTGACAGACCAATTGACATTCTGCCAGCACTATTTGATGTGCTGGTGATAATGGTAGCGAGCAAAACAAAAGATCCCTGCCCTCCAGGAGCCAGTGTTGTGTGAGAAAGATAGACCAGAACACGGTCACTAGGTGACGTGTGCAGTGTCTTAAGCTAAGTGCTAACGAAATTAAAAAACATAGGCTAGTGGTATGGAACATGGGATAGTCAGTTTGGACTTTCACTTAAGGTAGCTTCCGAAGGTCATTATTGAGTAAAGAAACCAAGACAATTGAGGAAGCTGGCCTTGCAAATACATAAGGGAAGAATGTTGGGGGCCGGGGAACAGTGTATGCAAAGGCCTTGAGGTAGAAGGTTGCCTGGAATTGTTGAAGGAATAGCAAAAATGGAGGGGAGGAAAAGGGGAGGTCAGAAGGCCTGGAGATCTTAGACCAGGGTGTTCACACCGCATTGTACCTCATAGTTATTGTTACCAGATGAATGAGGAAGTTGTAAGGGCTGTTCTGTCCCTCCTTCCAGAACACTTTCCATAACCGTGTCTATGGTTTTGGTACCCAGGACTCTGAGTCATGCCTTCCTCTGCCTTCTGCAGCAGCTCATTGAGTCAAGATTGAAGCATTTCGGATTTGTAACTAGTTTAGACAATGTTTACTACACGTTTTCTGTAAATTCAACATTTGTTAGAAGAGCTGTTTTTCCCAAGTAGGCAGCAAGAAAAATGCCTAGAAAGAAAAGGCTACCTACTTTACCTCAATTTTGGAGCAGTAGTTACTCATATCACTAGACATTTTCTAACATTTAAATTCAGGAAGTGAAGTCTGTGAACAACTTAAGACTATAGATATCATACTCTGATTTATACCACATAGAAAGAGAAAGTGTTTTCAGAAATAAATCTTATTTTCTTAGGCCGAATACCTTGTCTTTGAGGTTCCACTCAGGGAAGAAGCCTCCAACATTGCCGTTTGAGAGAGGAGGCCAGCTGTCCAGGGCTATGGTGATTACTCAGGTTTTGTTTTTTTGTTTTTTTACTCTTAATGAAGAGAGGATTAATGCCCATTGCAGTAGAGTGCTAAGCCAAATTTAATATTCTCCGGGGTTTTTTTGTTTGATTTTTTTATTTGCAGTTTTTGGCCGGGGCTGGGTTTGAACCCGCCACCTCCGGCATAGGGGCTGGCGCCCTACTCCATTGAGCCACAGGCACTGCCCTATTCTCTGGTATTTTTGTTATTCTTTACCCAGCGCTCTTATTTCCTTGAGAGCTTAGATGTTCATGAGGTCCTTCAGAATAAACAGTGATCCCTTCCTGATGAATGCCTAGAAGTCGGCCAGTCCTCAGGGCTCTCCTGGGGATTTGAGTACACGTGTGTGGGAACTAACCCGCTGGGTTGCGATGCCATGTTCGTTTGGGTGCCTCCACACGAGGCTGGGAAGTTTTGAGGGCAGAGACTTATAGTTTAATTCTTTTGTATCCCCAGAACCTAGCTCAACATCTGGAGCAGGGTTGTGTTGATAATCGGAAAACATCTTATGATAGGCTTGAATAGAAGAGAAACCTCAAATCACTTCAGGAAGTGGTTCAATTGACTGAGCTCCTAAGTTCCCAGCATCTAGGGCAGCCGTTTCTTTGCTGGTGTAGAGCTGGGGCGTACTCTAAGCTCTAGCAGAATTCACTGGTTACTTCCCTGGATTTTTTCAGCAGTTTCCTTTGGAAGGTGCAGCTAACCCCTCCAGTTGTCTGTGGTTTACTTTCTAGATTCTGATGAAAAAGCTCCTTTTTGGCCAGCATCACCTAATACTTTCTGATGATACCTGCGGTTGAGTTGTTCCACTCTTAGAGAATGAATGATGGGGCGAGAAGGAAGGATTAACACACCCCTCTCCAATGCCTTTTTCCAAAGTAGAATGACTTGTCAGCTGATCTGTTTGTCTTGGGCAGTCTTTTTGTGACTGATATCTGGGTTTTAGATCTCTTCTCTCAAATTTACTGGAAACATCTAGTGTGTTCCCCCTGTTTTTATCACTTTTAGAATGTTTCCTTCCCTTAGAAAGGACTTATCCCATGTAGTTAATCTCAGCAGTGGGAAACAGAAAATTATCAAATACATGTACTGAAGAACTATTAAGGAAGGACAGGGAAAGTTGCAAGTAAAAATAAAGTAGCGGAATGGACTGGAATGACCCCATGCTGCCTGAGGGCTGGGAAGTCCCCAGGTACCATAGCCAGGATTGAAAGTGTGTATACTTGAGTCTTGTTTTTTCAATTATATACTCTGACAATCTGGATCCTTTTCTCAACTGTTTAGGTATCATGCTCCCAGGAACACTAGACAGATTGCTGTTCTGAAGGTGGGAGAACACCCAGAAATACCCTGAGCTGCAGCTTGGTCACCATTGTCCAGGGTGCCTCCTGGCTCTGCCCTCCGAGGGTGTGGGTTTCACCCTGGGGAAGGGTGAGGATGAGTCATGCTCTTCTCTCTACCATCTGGAGGATTTCCTGTTGGGTGGTTTGTGGGACACAACTAGAAGACGTTTGTAGAGAGGAGAACAACTCCAGAGTCGGAAGGTCTGAGTGTCTGTCCTCAGCTGGCAGCCAGCTCTGTGAGTTCAGAAGGTAGAGCCTTCCACCTCATTTCTTGGACCTTAGAGTTTTAATCTAAGAAATGATAAGCAGAGGTGAAGGAACAAAGAAGGGAAAAATCTTTGTAGTCAGTGACTCGTGATTGGCAGGTGTATCTAGACTAAACCCAGGCCTGGGCCTCTTGCCCACCCCATCCTTTTACTTCCCAGGTAAAAAAAATGAGCTAGATGTTTTATTGCAAGCTGATGGAGTCATTTCTGTTAAAGGAATTTGAAAACAAGGCTGAAGACATTGGCTCACATCTGTAATCCTAGCACTGTGGGAGGCTAAGGCAGGTAGGTTGCTTGAGCTCATATGAGTTCAAGACTAGCCAGAATAAGAGTGAGACTCTTACTTATATCTCTACTATAACAAGAATTTAAAAACTAGCTGGGTATTGTGGTGGATGCCTGTAGTCCCAGTTACTTGGGAGCCTGAGGCAAGAGAATCACTTGAGCAAAACAGACTGAGGTTGCTATGAGCTATGATGATGCCAAGACACATTACCTAGGTGACAGAGTAAGACTCTGTCTCAAAAAAGAAATTTGAAAACACACACACGTGAGCCCACGTGCCCTTTTATTACTAAAAGTTCTTCAGATCCCTTTGCAGCTGATTTGTAAGTTTTGATTATAAATTTATTTTTCTAGGCTAGGTGAGGTAACTCATGCCTGTAATCCTAACACTCTGGGAGGCCAAGGCAGGTGGTCAGGAATTTGACCAGCCTGAGCAAGAGTGAGACCACATCTTTAAAAGTAGCTGGATGTGGTGGATGCCTGTTAAACAAACAAACAAACAACAACAACAACAAAAAAAATATATATATATATAATATGTTTTTTCCATATGTGTGTGTATATATATAAAAATAATATGTTTTTTCCAATCTTTCCCAGCAGCAGTGATAAAACCAACTCTGCTAGGTTGCAGAGATACATGTTAGTGAGTATTGCTGGCTATACAGAGTGGGAGGGAAGGATGGCCTGTCACCAGTGACTGTGCTGTTACTTCAGTTCCTTGTCCTCTTAACAGCTCTGAGTCTTCTCTGGGAGCCACCATTTAATATTAGAATCTGGGACAGTGTCACACATTCACTAATAAGCTGCTTTCCAAACAGATACATTCAGCATAAATATTAGTCATTTTCTTTTTCTGTCTAAGGCCTCTAATTAATTCAGGTAACTAAGCTAAGTAAGCTTGATTATCCAAAGGGAATTTTAAAAAATGAATTTAACAAGATCTTGATAAACATAGGTTTAGGGAACCAATTGACCTGGACCCCACACCCATCTAGTATTAATCTAAAAGATACAAGAGCTTTGCTTATAGGCAGCACTGGGCTTCTGGCCCATGGCAGCTCTTTCTGGATCTCATCGGGCAAAGCTGTTCCAAATTCCCAATGCAGCTTAAAGAGTAGGATGGACTACGGGTTGGGGATCCTCCCACTCAGGCCAGTTCATGGAGATGACTGTCTCCAATCCTTTAGCAATAACAAAATTTAGAACATTACTTTCAGATCATCCTTTAAAACAACACAACTTCGTTGTCAGCTTCGTAGTTACTTTGCAAGTTTTGACCCCGGAGCATCCTGACCTTGGTAGTCTGTCTCCCTTCTTGAACTCTGACTTCATAACCAGCTCACATTCTCCTTTCTTTTTTCTCTTTTTTTAAAATCCCTGCCAAACATTCCAAGGATCCACTTAACATTTTTCTTGCTTTTAGGCCACGCTTTGAGATGCACAATCCAATTGAGCATCACATCCTGGTACTCGCCTGGCTGAACCTCGTCCCAGGCTCCCAGGTCTCCCCTTGTGATGAGGGTGCCTGTGTAGGGTGCACGCTTCTGAACCTCACTCTTTTTACAAAAGGGTGCAGGATTCTCGAAGTTGAAAACCAGTTTTGTCTGTTTCTGGATAACCAACTTTAGATTTGCCTTTAAAAAGTTATACATAAAGAAAGAACTCAATAGCTCAGGCTCTCATTCTTTATGTATAACTTTTTAAAGGCAAATCTAAACTTGGAGGGAAGGAAGACTCAGCTTTTAAAAGAAGGACTTTATTTTCATTTTATACTGAATTTAATTCCATTGTGTTTCCATCCCTTCTCTGAGAAGGGCTCTGCCAGATGCTTGTGAAACCTCCTTATATGCTGCCCACTGTCCTACTTCTTTCTCTGGTTGAGTGGTCTGTTCCCATCATTGTTAGTTTGTTCTTACATTATTCAAATGACATTTTTTCTGTTTGCCTTAGTTTTTTTAAAACAAAGTTAAAAACATTGTTGTCTGTAGTACCAGCTAGTTGGGAGGCTGAGGCAGGCGGATCACTTGAGCCCAGGAGTTTGAGGTTGCTTTGAGCTATGATGCCATAGCACACTACCCAGGATGACAGAAGGAGACTGTCTCAAAAAGAAAAAAAAAAGTAAACAAACTTTTAGAAATGTTTGGATTTCATATTTGAGGGCAGTGAGGTTGGTAATACTATTAATAATAATGTGAAATTAGACTTGGCACCCATAGCACAGTGGTCACGGCACCAGTCACATGCACTGAGGCTGGTGGGTTTAAGCCCAGCTAAACAACAGTAACAACTGCAAAAAGAAAATAGCTGGGCATTGTGGCCGGGTGCCTGTGGTCCTGGCTACTTGGGAGTCTGAGGCAAGAGAATCACTTAAGCCCAAGAGTTTGAGGTTACTATGAGCTGTGATGCTACCGCCCTCTACCGAGGGCGACATAATGAGACTCTGTCTCAAAAACAAATAACAAAAAAAGTGAAATTAGAAGTACTTACCTCAGGAGAGTTTGTGTTGAATTGGGAGTGACTGTAGAAGATGCAAGTGGATATATAACAGGGATGAATAAAGATGGGAAAGGCCTGGTCTACACAGAAAGGTCACAGCTGGGGACACTGGACCTGAAGAAGTTAATTAGCTTGCCCTGGTCTCAGAGCTGGTAGGTGGCAGAGCCAGGATCTGAGGAGGTTGCCAGGATAGCAGCGCAGAGCAAGAAGGCATCTCTCTGAGGGAGTGTCGGGATTGGAGGCAGGAGGTTGGCCACGAGCCGGTGATCAAGACAAAGAGAAAGAGACCAGAAGGTACAGGTTTAATAAACAGTATGTTCCACAGGAAATGAGGACTAATTACTAGGAGTGGGGCTGTCCTTGATATAAACTCAGTTGAAAGCCTGAGGTAGTCGGGCGGTGCCAGTGGCTTAAGGAGTAGGGCGCCGGCCCCACATACCAGAGGTGGTGAGTTCAAAGTCAGCCCCGGCCAAAAACTGCAAAAGGTAGATGAGGTAGATGTGGTGCAGGTGTCAGAGTGCTCAGGCACCCTGTGTTGGCCACTTTGCTGAAATCACTGATAGTCCTGGGCTGCATAGAGAACTTGAGAGACCAGTACCAAGGGAGTGGGGGACTTAGAGGGCTGGAGGTCATAGTCAAGAAGAAAAGGTTTCGTGGGACACATAGTGGCTGTGCTATAATAAATAGAGGCAATCTCTAGTTTCCTGTCTTAGGTGTGACTACCACAGGATGACTAAGTCAGAATAAAGAGCACCAGGAATGGTGGGTGCAGACAGTATTAGAAAGGCTTATGGGCAAGCCTTTTCATGTTCCTGAGAGGGATGGCAAAGGCAGAAGGAGGAGGGACTGTTAGTGAGGTGCAGAGGCCCTGAACGAGGAGGCGGCCCTGGCCGTTGGGTGATGAGGGAACCCACGTGGCTGTGTCTGAGGAGGTGTTGAGACAGGATTGCTGCAGAACTCAACTTCCTGCCTGTAACTGAGGAGTCGAAAGGGATGCTGTGTGGATCCAAATGTGCAGAAGCTGAGGCAGGGCACCTGGGGTATGAGGACATCTGGAGAACAGTGCATGAGAGGACAGTAGGCCTTTAGGGGACAGGGTATAATGAGGTACCTGTTGGGGCTTACTAGGGTGGGTGTCCCTTGTCAGAAGTAGATTTAATCTGGATTGAGATGGGAGTAGCAGGGGAAGGGTTGGAAGGAGGAAACTTGTGCTGTTGATGGTCACTCTTGGGCCCAGGGATAGGGAAGGCTGAGAGGTGCCCCCACACCTGCTCTGCTGGGTGAGGAGCGTCCTGCAGGCCAGCTGCAGCTTCTTGCTCCCCAGTAGGGCTTGTTGAATCATTAAATGCTAAATTGAGTTGACTTAATATGTAGAGGTTGAAGATATAGGAAAGTTGCAAGGAGACAGGATTTTGTGAGTGGAAGAATATGTAAAATTAAGATTGCAGAGTTGAGTGTCAACTCCAGAATGTATTCTTGCCATGTTTCCTTGTCGCTCAACCAGCATTAGGTGTGTACATGTATGTATAAGACATTGTCGAAACTCTGGGGATAGAAATAACTGGACATAGGGTTCCCATAGTTTGCATTCTGATGGGGAGACACATCAGACTAACTTGTGGTGAATTCAGATAGATGGTGTGAAGAAGATGGTTTTGCTGCACAGCAACTCTGAGTGAGGAAGAGACTGCATAGCGCAGAGCTGCCTTCTTGGTGGTGGAAGCAGCTCCTCACTCCTTGTTCCTGCTGCCTTCTGAGTGAGGCTGCAGGCAGTACAGGTGTGCTTCAGGTCAGTCGAGAGTGGTCTGTGTTTCCTAGTAATTCACATTACTTAATCCTGTCTGATGATCTTGGGGTTGTGTCTCAGTTGCCTGTAAACTGCTCATTGTCAGGACCAGATAAATGTCATTAGGACTTAAGAACTTTTAAGAGTTTAGAACAGACTGAATTTGGCTGAGAGATAGGAACTCTCCTGTGGAAGTCAAGTCACATAGTTGTCTTTGACAGAGCAATCTACACAGTCTTTGTATACAGGACATGATAATAAAATATTTTTAAATGTCGAAAAGATTCTTTAAAGCTTTTTCATGATTTTTGGATTGGGAAAAGATTAGAAGAGAGGAGTCTGGGTTTTTGTTGGGTTTTTTTGGAGACAGAGCCTCAGTTTGTCACCCAGGGTAGAGTACCATAGCGTCACAGCTCACAGCAACCTCAGACTCTTGGGCTCAAGCGATTCTTTTGCCTCAGCTTCCCGAGTAGCTGGGACTACAGGCACCCAACACAATGCCCGGCTGTTTTTAGAGATGGGGTCTCGCTCTAGCTCAGGCTGGTGTCAAACTCTTGAGCTCAGACAATCTGAGGAGTCTGGTTCTTGTTAAAATCTTTACTGATAATCTTATGCTAGCTGTAGGTGAATCTTCCCTGTGGCCAGGAGAGACAGGATGGGGAGACCCAGAATGAGACTCTGTTTAGCTGATGGAGTTCCCTTTAAATGTGCTTTCATGTTCTTTGATACTTTCTCAGTGTAGAATGTTTTATCCAACAGGCCAAAGGGCCTAAAATAAACAAACCAAAGACATGAAGGAACTTGATGTGTGGGTGATTCATTTCCTGTCTGTAAGGAACATTAGGCCACAAGATTTTTCTCCCCCTGTTAGCCATCCTTGATTGTATTGGGCTGGTCCTGCCAATCCCAGCCCCCTGCAGTTAGAGCAGCCTGGGTCTTCTATGGGCCTTGAGGAAGGCTGTAGGGCTAGCATAGGGTCTCAGGGCTGTCCTCAGACTAACCCGGTGAGGGAGACGTACACATGAGTGCCCTGTTGTTCTGTATGTGACATACTTCAAACCAAGGAACTCTGGCGCTGCCTCTGTTTTTTCCCATTCTACCCTTGCCCTCACTTCTGCTTTTTTTTTTTTAAATAGAGACAGACTCTCACTTTGTCGCCCTCCATAGAGTGCTGTAATGTCACAGCTCACAGCAACCTCCAACTCCTGGGTTTAGGCGATTCTCTTGCCTCAGCCTCCCGAGTAGCTGGGACTACAGGCGCCCGCCACAGCGCCCGGCTGTTTTTTTGTTTTGCAGTTCGGCCGAGGCCGGGCTTGAACCCGCCACCT
>CAUYON010033828.1:0-43246 GCA_963573935.1 Arctocebus calabarensis
GGCGCCTGTAGTCCCAGCTACTTGGGAGGCGGAGGCAAGAGACTCACTTGAGCCCAGGAATTGGAGGTTGCTGTGAGCTGTGATGCCACAGCACTCTACCCAGGGTGACAGCTTGAGGCTCTGTCTCAAAAAAAAAAAAAAAAGAAAAGAAAAGAAAACAACATTAATCTTGTATACTTCCATCAGAGCTCTTGGGTGACCAGGTGCCTTGTCCATGAGCAGTAACATTCCTAAAGGAATCTTTTTTTTTTTTTTTTTTTTTTCCCTGAGCAGTAGGTCTAAACAGTGAGCTTAAAATATTCAATAAACCATGCTGTAAAGAGATGTGCTGTCATCCAGGCTTTATTGTTCCTTGAGAAAGAACAAGCAAGGTAGCAAGCAAGCAACATAATTCTTAAGGGTCCCTAGGATTTAAGGAATGGTAAATAAGCCCTGGCTTCAACTTAAAGTCAACAGCTGCGTTAGCCCCTAACAAAGAGAATCAGCATGTCCTTTGAAGATTTGAAGCTAGTTATGGAAATCCTAGATGGCATCTTCTTCTAATAGAAGGCTGTTTTATCTACATTAAAGATCTCTTATTTAGTGTAGCTACCTTCATCAGTGATCTTAGCTAGATCTGGACAACTTGCTGCTTCACCTTGTACTTTTATGTTACAAAGATGGCTTCCTTCCTTAAATTTCATGAGCCAACCTCTGCTAGCTTCAAACTTTTCTTCTGAAGTTTTCTCACTTCCCCCAGCCTTCATAGAATTGAAGAGAGCTAAGGCCTTGCTTAGTATAAGGTAATGTTGTAGCTGGCTTGATATTCTACGTGTATAACCACTAAAACATTCTCTTTATCAGCCATGATATGGTTTCACTTTCTTATCATTCGTGTGTTTACTAAAGTAGCATTTTTCCTTCAAGAAATTTTCCTTTGCATTCACCACTTGGCTAACTGGTGCAAAAGACTTAGCTTTTGACTCATCTCAGCTTTCAACATGTCTTTCTCACTGAGCTTAAATATTCCTGGCTTATGATTTCAAGTGAAAGATGTGTGACCCTTCCTTTCACTTGAACTCTTAAAAGCCTTTGCAGGGTCACTAACTGGACTAATTTCAATGTTGTTGTATCTCAGGGACTAGGAAGACCCAAGGAGAGGGAGAGAGATAGGGAAACAATTGGTCAATGGAGCAGTCAGAACACACATATCATTTATCAATGAAGTTCAACATCTTACATGGGTGGGATTCATGATGCCCCCCCAAAATTACAATAGTAACATCAAAGATCACGGATCATAGGCCACTATAACATATACATTCATAATAAAAAAGCTTGAAACATTATAAGAATTACCAAAATGTGACACAGAGACACAAAGCAAGCACACACTATTGGAAAAATGGTACCAATGGACCTGCTTGACTCAGAACTGCCACATACCTTCAATTTGTAAAACTGTGATATCTGCCATAAAATGAGGTGTTCCTGGATATACCTGAGATGCCAGCACACTGTCCAGAATCTGCAAAGAGTAGTAAGTGGAAACTGTTTAAGCTGTTCAAAAACAAGAAGAGAAAGCAGGGTCTCCTAAATGAAGCCCATGTCATCACAGCATGAAGAAATTAAAAGAACATGTGTTGGAAAGTTAAACTCAAAACCAGTGAGCTGTCCTGAGTAGCAGAAAATCCACAGTGGGCAGAAGGGAATGGTGAATCATGACCATCAACAGGGCAAACTGGTTAGGAAAAAGGACAGTACCTTCCCAACAAACGGGTCCAAGCAGGCCACATTTAACCTAATGCCCAGAAGCACATCTGCGTTGAAAATTAACACTTAAACCTCAGGCCCGGGAAGACTCCTGAGGCTAATTACAGGCGCCCTCTAATTACTACCTTGGAAACACATATGAACTAGATTCTGGCACTCACAGGGGCCTCTCTTCCCCTTTTGCATATTTGAAACGGGAAGAGTCACAGCATTTTCTACCAAGACTCGCTACGGGTGGAATAACCACATGTGCAAACCATTTGGACCAAAAGCGCCAAGAGAGCAGAATTGGCCTTTCACAACTCTTCTCTCTCCCAACATCTGCGAACAGAGAGTAAATGCTGCTCACTTATCTTCTAACTGCTACAATGCATTCCTGGGTTTCTATGAAGGGAGCCAGGAGGTGCTTTTGTTACACACACAAGGTGAGATTAGAACTCCAGCAGGAAATAGGCCAAATTTGTCCCCACCACTGAATCACACCTGGTTAGTAACGCAGAGAGAGGACCTTTGATGGCTCTAGGAAGTGAAAAGATAGTGACCCATCTGCTTTCTCTCATCCTTCCATTTCCCAAGAGAGATCCACCAAGATCCAAGTTCCCAGCCAAGTTCAGTACCCTCTTCTAGGTTTAAGTATTAGCAGGGGTTCCCAAAGTGTGCACTAGGGACTTCTGCAGGGTCCTAACATTTTTAGTTTAAGTATTAGCAGGGGTTCCCAAAATGCATGCTAGGGACCCCTAGGGGGTCCTTTAGACATTTTCAGTTTGTCTGCAAGGTCCTAATTACTCTTTTAATACTAACACATTTCTTTTTGTCCCTTTCACGATCCTACTCTCAAGAGTGTACAGAGGCTACAAGACATGTGATATGACAACAGATTGAATGCAAAAGCAGATAAAAGAATCCAGCTGCCTTCTTTTAAGCCAGACATTGCAGAGATTTGCAAAAATATAAAACAGTGCCAGGCTTCTAAGATTTTTGTTTTGGAAAATGTAGTTTATTTCATAAAAATATGCTCTTCCTGTTAACATGCAATGGGCTTATTTTTCAATTAAGTAATTTTAAAAATCTATTAATATCAGTTTTAATATTAATGTGGTAAATATTGATAGATGTAGTTCATATAAATAAAACTCTATGGAGTCTTCCATAAATTTAAAATATTTTAATTTAAATAACTTAAATTTTGGTCATCTGCCCTACAAGTTTGAGAACCACACGTTCATTAAAAAAAAAAAAAAAAGATGAAAGATGCTCATGTCCCCTGTGTTTTTTGAGAACACTAAATTGGAATCACTCTGCTGCTTTTTTTCCATCAGATTCTACTCATCTTAAGGGTCTGGGTCCAGCCCCACAACCTCCACCAAATTCTGATGACCCAGACCCAGCCCTCTAAGGACTTCACCTTCTAAGCTCCCCTAACAACTAGCTTTTCTATGCCACCTAGCATTTCATCCTTCACTCACAGCCTGGTGACAGCCACTGTACTATTGCCCTGAGTTACATAACCCCTGTTGTTATTTAACTTTCCCCATGGGTGTGTCTTGCTTCCCCAAGGCAATGTAGAACTGTGAAAATGGGTCTGAATCCCCAGTCTGCCTCTTAACTAGCAGACTGACCTTGGGCAAGTGACAGATCCTCAGTTTCCTTGTTTCTAAAAAGCTAGAGTAGGCAGACTTCCTGTCAAACCCAGGCAATTACCTATACTTAGCTCAGGATTTTGCTGAGAATTAACCAGCAACAATCTTGCACACTAAGACTGAGTGCAGCGCTGGCATACAGGATACACACCTATCTTCTTCCCAAATGCACAGCCACGACAAGGAGAAATGACCTTAATTATCACTTGCATGAATAATTAGGTAAATGAATGAATGATGGATATCATTCAGTGAATCAATGGATCAAGTTCGGGTATCACCAGAGGACAGCACTGACCTTCTAGGGCAGTGGTTCTCAACCTTCCTAATGCCGTGGCCCTTTAATACAGTTCCTGTGGTCGCGACCCACAGGTTGAAACCCCTGTTCTAGGGGGACATCTGGAGATGAGTGTGGGTAAAAAGGTTACTGACTTTTAGTGAATAAGAATTACTGACATTTACTGGGCAGGGACATATCGGAGACTCCGTCTACCCAGATGCCACGGATGTCTAGCTCAGTCATGAACTTCATGATCTCAGCATTGTGCTTCTTAACTCACTCATAGAAGATGGTCCCAAGTGTTGCTCCCCAAGTCATACCTAGGGGGGTGGAGGTGGGTATTGAGGAATCCTTAAATCCCTAGGAGGAATGCCAGCTCCTCTGACATTCCAGGTAGCTCTCTTACCAACCAAGAGGTCACAGTGACGGTGCCTCTTCCTATAATCTCAGCTCCCTCCATCCTAATTGCCTAGGGGATGGCAAAGTGGCCCAACTTGAGAGGCTTGTTTTGCTCACCTAGAGCTACAGCTCTTCTCACTCTTCCAGCCCTCCTCCCTCCCTCTCTCTGTCTCTGGCAAGCACCCAGGGCTCCATCAGAGGAGACAGGAGACAGCCAGGGAATGCGGTTTCTGTGTGAATTCAGATTCCACTGCCTTAGACTGTGATCCCTGGGAAGGGATTCCATCAGGCAAGCCCTGTGTGAATTCACTACAGATCATCTGGGTATTTCAATTGTTTGGGGTGGTGAGGAGGCAGGTCATGATTTTGTTTGATCTGGACTGCAAGGGAAGGAGAGAAAATGTTTTCCAAGCTATATCTAAAAGCCACATGTATTGAGAAGCTACATTGTTTGTATTATGCACATATGTTTCAGATATCTATACCTTGGAATATTTGTTAGATAAAACCCTTGTCTGTCTTTCTAATGAGACCCACCATCCATCCATGCGTTCACTAGTTCATATTTCCCAGGTGCTGAATACCCACCATTGCTTTTCTTAGAGACGGGATGAGCCCCAAACAGTCCTTCCCATGTCTACAGGACTCCCTGAAAATTTTCAACCGCCACTAATATTTTTATTTAAAAAAGAAACTTTAAAATAAGAAACAAAGTTTGCTCTCTGAGAATAAAACTGTAAGATTAACACAATAATGAATCAGTGTAGAAATAAATAAAATCAATCACATAGGCTAGATCTCAGTTAGATCAAACACATTCTGGGGTGACACTGGGGAAGAGGGGGCCAGTCAAAAAAGAGAAGAAAGAGGAAAAGTTATCCAAAGATAAAATGCCTGTGCCCATCCTAGCATCCCCAACAGGTGAGGGGACCCTATGATGAAGACGGATGCCTCAAGCTTTATTAACCTGTTGCTAATAAACCGTTTTTCCAAACTTTAGATTTTGAAGAATAGTCTCATAAGATGATCCAAGAGGTTTAATAAAAATTCGGTTAATCCTAACTATCAACTCTTTAGGAGACTTATAATTCATATCAGCATCTTAAAGACTCTGATAAGTTCTGAAATAATCAGTCTAATTTTTATTTCAATGTTTCCCAAACTCATTTCACCCTGGACCCCTTTCTTTATGAAACAACCACTAAGAACTCCAGAACTAATATTCCTTAGAACTTCAGATTAGACCATGGAATTGCTGAATTCATTCTCCTGACTGATTTTATTGTTAGAGTTGGGTTTTCTGCAGTTTACCTCTAGAGCTGTAACAAGTTAACCAATTGATCCTAGAATCCCAGTTAGCATAACACACAATTCTCCTAGTAGCATGAACCACCACACGGATTTTATACAATTGTAAGCCCTTGATTACTCTTAGCTGTCCCAAATTGCTGGACACTCTCTCATGTGCTAACCTAATGGTTCTCACCTAGGGGCAATTTTGCCCTGTCAGGGGCTTTTGGGAATGTCTGAGACATTTGCAATTGTCACAACTAGGAGAAGAGTGCTATTGGCATCTTGTGGGCAGAGCCAGAGATACAACTAAACATCCTAATTGTGTAAGGCTTCCCACAGCAAAGAGTTATCTGGCCCAGATACCATAGTGCTGAGGTTGGGAGCTCTATAAACCCCTGATCTTGCTCTGTGAGCATGAGAATCTTAGTAAATTCACCAAAACAATGAGTACCACCCTAAGAGAATTCTTGGCAACAAGCCATCAGCTTCTTCAGGGGACCATCTCTGCTCACATACAAAGGGAGCCTTTCTTTTAATGTCCACAAGAGATACTATCTGGGGCTGGGGCACAAATGCCAGTCACTCAGAGAGGGAATCCATGACATCTTCTGCCCAATCCTCTACCCATAGTTAACAGCCACATGAGGCCTTTTACCTAGTGTGACATTCTTTTGTTCAGAAACTATTGATTAGCTTATGGAAGTAGCCAGTCCAATGGCTACTTATCCTAGGTTCCTCCTTATCCTTACACAGGGGCAGAAGATAGAGTATAGACATCCCTAGCAGACTACTTCAGTCTGTTAAATATGACTACCAATAAAAATACAAACTATTAGGAAAGAAGTCTCAAGATCCTCTTCTCACAGTCCAGACAGATTATAGAACTTGGAAGGAAGGGACACATTTTGCCCCAAGGCACCTGTGCATATGTACAAAGCACGAATCATATGTAAGAGGAGCCCCATGTAGGTTTCCTCATGCAAGCAAAACTCTCCAAAATATGTAAGTATCTGTGTTTATGTTCGTGGGCCCAAGTGTAGATAGATTTTTAAAAAGATGGATAATGAAGAGGGAGACAGATGATTGAAAGATCACAAAGCACTTGGTCTCGAAGTGCTGCTCCTCAACCGTAGGTCCAAACAGACTCGACAGACACACACACAACCTGGAAGCAAGAGAAGCTGCACTGTGTGTGGCGAATGAGAGGCCCGGACTCCTCCTTCACAGTAATTACATCATTGTCATCTAGGCCCAGCCTATTCTGGGAGGCAAATGCAGTGGGATCCCCATCCTTTCACTCAAGGACCTTGGACAGGTTCAGGTCAGCAGGGCTATTACCATGACACCAGCCTTGACCTTGGAAAGCTAGAGAAACAACCTTTCCCAAGAATCCTAGTTCTGCCTGGGCACTTATTCAACTAAAGGTGAATAAGAGACAAATGCACAAAGACAGGGGAGGGGAAAAAGAGCTTGCAGGTTTCAAAAGGTGCTTTTGAAGTTGAAGTTAAAAACTGAAACAGAATTTTAACAGGTAAGACTCAGCTGAGGACATGGACCCAACACTCGGAGCCCAGACTTTTGGGTGGGTTCAGGGGTGCCTTGAGAGGACAGGCACTATGGGGGGAGGTGTAGAAAGGGGAGAAAGAATCAGAAAGACGGGCTTTGTGGACTTCAGTTTGCCTTCAGCAAACACTGCTCCACCTGTCCCAAACCGTCAAACCCCACGCTTCCCCAAAAATAGAAAGAAGAAATAACTGAGCCACCAAAGAAAGCCGGTTTATGATGTGAGGAGAGGTGACAAGAAGCAAGAAAAATTGAACTAGCAGCCAAGTGTCAGAAGGTGGAGGGAGAATCAAGATGGCACAGGCCACTTTGAGAAAAAAAGGGACAAATGTCCCTCAAAGCCATTACTCACCATGAACCTGTGAGAGCACTTAGCTCAGCACGGGAAAGGAGACACTGTGGTCTGGGGGTGCATGTACAGGCTCTGGCGTGCAAAAGCCCCAGCTTCAAACCCTGGTTCCTCCCCTGAGAAGCTGAGTGACCTGAGCCAAGGAGGTCTACATCCCAGGCCTCAGCTTCTGGCTCTGCAAGATACCAACAACAGTTTCCTCTGGCTGTGAGGCAGAGGGCTCTCAGAGGCTCTCTCTCCTTAGGAGGGTCTCCCCTCCTGCTCAGCTCTTCCTCATCCCCTTACCACGTGGATTTTATAAGTGAAAGGTATTCAACTCTTCTTTAAAGCAGACTAGCTTGTGTCAGGCATGGTGGCTCACACCTGTAATCCTAGCACCCTGGGAGGTCAAGGCAGGAGGATCCCTTGAGGCCAGGAGTTTGAGACCAGCCTGAGCAAGAGCAAGACCCCATCTCTACAAAAACACAGAAAAAAATTAGCCAGCATGGTAGCAGGCTCCTATAGTCCTAGCTGCTCAGGAGGCTGAGGCAGGAGAGTTGCTTGAGCCCAGGAGTTTGGGGTTGCAGTGAGCTATGACGACACCACTGCACGTTAGTCCAGATGACAGAGAGTGACCCTATCTCAATAAACAAAACCAACAAAAAATTCCTGCCTGTAGACTGACACTTGGAGAAAATTCAGAAGCAGCCAAGTCTTCAGGAGAGAGAGGCAGGAATCCCTCGCGTCTCAGACCCCATGACAACGAAGGACACTAAACAGATGAAAGCAAGAGTGGAGAAATTTCCTCCAAAAAGAGGAGCTGCAATTGGTCAGAGAGAAAAACCAGCTAACCATATCTTTAGGAACTCAGTTAGTGACATAATTCAAAATTCACTGACACATACCCAAGGTGGCAAGGGGTCAGAAGGAGATGAGAAGCTTCCTCCCACCAGAAGCTGAGGCCTGGCAGAGGTGAAAAGACCAACACACACGGGGACAGTCCAAGGCAAAAGATGCCTCTGTGCAGACCAGGGCATCTGACGGCAGGCCTTCCTCTATGCCCCATGGTGCCTGCACAGTGCCACGCACGCAGCTGCACACAACTGACACTCAAGAAACACTGTTATGTGAGTGAATGAGTTATTCATTCACAGCTCTGGGTCACTTGCCCGCAGAAAAGCTCCGAGAAGGCAGTCTCATTTTCTGCCAGGGAACAATTCCAGCCTGTTTCAGGGAAAACAGCAAAGCCCAGGGAGGAACCTGCCGATGCTGGTAACCCAGAGGCCCTGAGGTGAGACGCCCTGTGGTTCTCCGCTCACCCAAACCGCAAGGTTGCAACCAGCTTATTCCCATATGTGAAAGTTATTAATACTTTCAGGCTGGTAGCCAATGACTCCGGTCTACTTTGGTCCCGAGAGACACAGAGATTAGAGTCCAAGAACACAAAAGGGATTCCAGGATTGGCACAACAGGCTTAAGGCCCATCGACCCCCGAGTTAGGGAAGACATCCGCTAAGTCAGAGCTGCAGCCTCTGTTGTCCTCCCCACACGTGAAGGATAGGCCTCTTTACAGGACTAGTAGTTCTAAGCTAAGGAAACTCCCAAAGGCCACACAAAATAACAAGGTGGGAGGGAGAGAGAAAAAAAAGACAGAAAGACAGACCTCAAACTTAAACTGAAGTTCTCGCATCTAAAGAGCCATTCTTTATTCTGAGATGTGATTGTCCTAGTTTTTCTGCATTTTTAACGTGAGCACAGCAAGTTCTTTCCCACCTCAGGGCCTTTGCACTGGTTTTTCTGCCTGGAACACTTACTTCCCTTTCTACATCCAGAACCTTGTTTCCCTTTGAGTCTCAGTTTAAATGTTCTTTCCACAGACACTCCTTCCCTGACTATGCCACCAAAAGGCAAGCCTGTCTCCTCACCTTGACCTGCCTTTCCTCAGAGCCCGTTCACACATGCACCTCTGCTGGCTTGTTTGGTTCCGTCTCCATCAGACTCGAAGTCCCATCAGAGCAAGGGCCATGCCTGTCTTGTCTGCCATGAAATCACGACTACTTAGCACAGAGTTGGGGGCATACTGGCTGTCAGTAAATGCTTATTTAATTACTGAATTATAATAATACAGTCTGTTTTTTTCATGAAGTAATTATGATCATAAATTTACTGTTCAAATTCTTACATGGTAAAATTAAAAGAACCTAACTCTTGGTCAATCCTGTTCCTTTTTTTGGATGTGGGGATGAGGGAAGACAAAGGAAGAAGCATTTTACTGCTTAAAGAAATGGAAAAATGGCCACGAAGTGGCTCATGCCTATAATCCTAGCACTCTGGGAGGCTGAGGCAGATGATCTGCCTTAGCTCACAGGTTCTAGACCAGCCTGAGCCAGAGCAAGACCTCATTTCTAAAAATAGCTGGATGTTGTGGCTGGCGCCTATAATCCCAGCTACTCAAGAGGTTGAGGCAAGAGCTTGAGCCCAAGTGTTTGAGGTTGCTGTAAGCTATGATGACACAGTACTCTGCCAAGTGTGACAAAGTGAAACTCTGTCTCTAAAAAAACAAAGAAATGGAAAAGTTTGAAAACCAGTGCTTTAGAGTATTGAAGTCCTTTTATGTAAAGAAGATTGTTATGGAAGTTCCTCTATTAAAACCACAGACCTACTTTTGAAACAGGTGCCCATAAATGGAATGTCTGCAAATCCAGATCTATTTCCAGACGACTCACTGTTTCAGAGGCATTTTATCTTCATTTCTCATTCACCAACAGTGGACACCAAGACCACATTTTTAGGCTTCCTGCTTCCCCCTTTTCTGGCTTGCCATGTTCATTATTACGTAGGTTTTAATTTTTCAACCTAAAACAATCATTAGTTCCTATTTAAAGACATGCTGACTGGGCATAGTGCCTCACACCTGTAATCCCAGAGCTTTGGAAGGCTGGGGTGGGAGGATCACTTGAACCCAGGAGTTTGAGACCAGTCCAGGCATTGCTGAGACCTCATCTCTACAAAAAATAAAAATAAATAAAAATCAGCCAGGTGTGTGACTCAGCGCCCATAGCTCAGTGGGTAGGGTGCTAGTCGCATACACCGAGGCAGGCGGGTTCAAACCCAGCCCTGACCTGCTAAACAACAATGGCAACTACAACAGAAAAATAGCCAGGCATTGTGGAGGGCGCCTGTAGTCTCAGCTGCTTGGGAGCCAAGGCAAGAGAATCACTTAAGCCCAAGAGTTTGAGGTTTCTGTGAGCTGTGACTCTACCGCACTCTACTGAGGGCAACATAGTGAGATTCTGTCTCAAAAAAAACTTAGCCAGGTGTAGTGGCTCTCACTTGTAATCCCAACCACTCGAGAGGCTAAGGCAAGAGGATCTTGAACCCCGGAGTTCCAGACTGACTGACAGAGTGAGATCCTATCTCTACACAAAATAAAATTAAAAAAAAAAAAATGCCAATGGATCCTTTCTTCAAACGATAAAGCAGTTTTGATGGCTTTAACACCCTCCATCATTCTATTGGTTTGCATGTTCAAATACTTAGTTTTCTTATAGCAGCGTGCACTGCATGGCTCTCCGTGGGTTCTGCTTCCTGACCAGTAACACAGGAGGACGCACAGCCCTGCGCATGCCGGACATAACGAGTCTTTACAGCTATCCATCACCACCAGGGATTGCACAACTAAATCCACAGAGAAATACACATTATTAGCCACCCTCAGGCTTGTGCTCTCCTGTGGATAGTCCCATCTGGCAAGGCAATCAGCTGTGGAGTTCAAGGGCAAGGTGTGCAAAAACAATGACACCCTTTGTATGTCTACAGCTTGATTCCAAACACATTCTTAAATAAGTATCTACTTTACCTTTACAAGAGCCTGAGGGGAAGGCAACTATGGGTCTTACAGGTGGAGAAACTGAGGTGCAGGGAGATGAACCAGCTTACAGAAGATAGCGCTGCAAGTCGGCAGCAGACCAGGGCCAGGATGAAAAGATTAAAGGTGTAAGAGCTCTAAAATTATGTTGTGCATTACAGATGTAAGATTTCAGGGCTGTATTTATCATTATTATTTATCTATTCAAAATCTCTGAGCACCTACCATATGCCAGATGTATGTCTAGGCTCTAAGAGGTAGAAGTGTAGGGAGACTACACAGGTAAGTGACACATGGCCCCTGCCCACCAAGAGAAGATGTTAGGACAGTTGAATGCCTCCTAAACAAACAAGGAGCACACAGTAAAATTCTATATTAGTACCAAGTGGATGGGAGCCCTGAGGAGGGCAGCCTGACTCTGTCTGTAGGCATGAGGAGCTGGCTGGCATTCCAACTGGATGGAGAAGCAGCAAAAGACCATTTCAGGCAGAGACAACTGCAGGCCCAGGCCCTGAAGGTGTGACAGATCATGTAAAGAACAAAAATGTTGGTGATCAGCCAGGGTCAAGAGCCTTCAGAGCTCACTGAAGAGGGAGACATTCCTGGGGGCCACGATCAGGACCGACCTCCAGCAGAGGTATTAAAAAGGAAGAATGACAGGATCAGATTTGGGTTTCAGGGAACAGGATAGGCAATTGGGTGGGGAGAAGTTAACAGGAGCTTCTAGGGGCACAGAGACCAGTCAGGAGGACATGTAATTGTTCACTCAACTGACAGGGCTAAACTGAAGGTCTTCCCCTTGCAGAGTGAAATAACAGTATTTATGCAGCCTCCTTTCCAGGACAGTTATAAAGTATTAGTAAGAATAGAAAGATAGCAGCCCAATTCATAATTGCTAAGTCGTGGAAGAAGCCCAAGTGCCCATCGACCCACGAATGGATTAATAAATTGTAGTACATGTATACCATGGAATACTATGTAGCCTAAAGAAAGATGGAGACTTTACCTCTTTTATGTTTACATGGATGGAGCTGGAACACATTCTTCTTAGCAAAGTATCTCAAGAATGGAAGAAAAAGTATCCAATGTACTCAGTCCTACAATGAAGCTAATCTATAGCTTTCATATTAAGGCTAAAACCCAGTTATAGCACAAGAAATGGGGAAAGAGGCAAGGGAGGGGAGGGGAGAGGGAAGGATTGGTAGAGGGAGGGTGATTGATGGGATCTACGGTGCATCTTAGAAGGGTACAGGTGAAAATTACTAAATGTAGAATATAAATATCTTCATATAGTGATTAAAACGCCATGAAGGCTATGTTAAATAATTCAATGAAAATATTTCAGAATGTATATAAAGTCAGCACATTGTGCCCCATGATTGCACCAATGTACAGAATTATAATTTAATAAAAATTAAAAAAAATTGTAATTGCCATGAAGAAAATTAAAGAATCAGATGGTAGAGTGTGATGCTAACTGGTAAGGGGTTTTCATGGCTAAAGTGATATGGTGAGAGGGTCCAGTTCCTGTTCTAGATTTTGCTCCACTAGCTTGCATGCTCAGTAAAGGCAATTATTTACCTGTTATCCCTACTCCGAATTGAGTGGCTAGAAGAAATAGGACATACATTGATGTTAAAAAATATTTGTTTAAAAAAATTTGGCAAATTCAGCAACATTATTTTCAACCTTCTGTTCCTAAAAAAGCATGCGGTTTGGTCACATACTTTAAAATAATTCTGGTTAATTCTTTAAGTTATATAATCTGTTTATAAAAGTTTGTGCTTTAGCCATCTAGATGCATTGGGTAAGTGGAACAATTCATTCCCCACAACTTTCTGTTCTTTCATGAGAAACAGAAAGAAACCCACAGGAAAGACAAACTGATACAATGGCAGTTGAGGAGTACTTTGCCCTTTTGGTTCAATTCATTTTATCTGTTATGCTGCCTTAAGGGATGATATCTGTTCCACACTCATAATGTAACACAAAAGTACTTTTTGCAACGAATTTCATTTTCTCCTGAAAGGAAAGAACGCCATGGACATCATAGTTAAGCCAACCTTTCAGAATCAGCCTGTCAGCTGTGTGACTTCCCCATAAAACAGGAAAGCAAAGAAAAAATGCAAAAGGGCACTTGGGGCCTTTAGAGTTTAATAGGCTTTAGAATCTTTCACCTCCAAGTTATTGATTCAAATTTACCTAGTTCAAAGTGGTCATAGTGAATATTCTGTCACATATATTTAAAACCCTTCTTTGGTTATAAGAAGTGTTATTTAAAGGTCCTGAGAATAACAACAACAACAACAACAATAAATGCGCCAGGCACAGAGGCCAGCAGAGGCCAGTCAGGGCATGGAATTGAGGTAAGTTTCGAAGACATAGACCATGCCGAATTATTTTGTTTTCCTAAGTACATAAATTAAATTAATCTAGGTATGTTCATAGAAACATCACATTCTTATTGTAAGCCAAATGTGTGAAATGAGTGTGTAATCATTTATATCTATTTTATTATGTCATTTAAAATTCCTTCCTCCTGACAGATAACAGGTTTGAACAGGAAGAAATTTTTCTCTTTTAAGTTTTGAAGGATAGAAATTAAAATGGGAACAATAATAATACAAAATTTATATTTTTATGACAAGAATACATGGATTTTTTTAAGGGAGTTCAGACTCAGTGGCAGTATCTGTGTTTCCGTGAGGAGGCGTGAAGCCATTAGCAGCATGATTAGACCAACAGAGTTTCAAGGCCTGTGTTACTTTCCATGAGGAAAAGAGACATAAAGAGATGCCAATAGATGTAATCTGGTTAAAACAATCTATAGAATTTAGGTACAGAAAACTAGCATGGAAAGTCCATACTTAAAAGCAGCTGTGCAAGTGCGTGCACACACCTGGGAACTCACAAGTGTTTCTACTTTGAAATTTGGCATTAACCCAGCTGGCTTTATTTTCTGGCAAAAATCGTTACATAATATCAGATGTGCGGAGCACACAGCAACACACAATACAACTCGTATGTCACTGTGTATTTAAATTGCATTGTATTTATTGTTTACAGCAGTAGTTTTAAACGTGTAATAAATTTAAATAATCTTAACATGAAGGAATACATGGAATTTCAATTGTGCAGAGTGTAGCACAGGACCTTCAGCTCTTCAATATATCTTTTTACTCAGGATGTGTACATATGCACTGAATCAAAAAATATAGATGTTAGGAGCTATTTTAAAGCTGGCATTCTAAAATGGAATCTGCTTCTCCTATTTCATTAAATTAATATATAATTAAGCTTCAATAGTAGATCTTAACGTCAACATTTATGCTTCTGAAGGTGGCACATAAAAATGCATAGATCTGAAAGCAAGTGTTAGAAAAAATGATATAAACTTTTGTAAAATTGGAATAAGAAAAACATAGTGAAAGAGTTTACAGTAAAATAATCTCTTTGCCCCATAAAAAATGTACCTGGAATAAAGATTCATTCAGAAAGATTGCGACTAGTTAGCTGAAAATTACACTTCACTTTATAGAAACTATTAGATGTTTATTGTGATTGTAAGAAAATATTCACCTATGTTATGACTACTAATTTACTCGTTTCTGAAATCAGTAGCCAGTGAAATGAGGCAGAATAAAACTGTTAGAGACATATGAGTTGAAAAGGAGGAGAGCAAAGTTGAACTTACTTTATTAGGGAGAAGAAATAACCTCAACCCCTGTATCCATTTTTCTCTTTGACAAACTGAAGAGTTTCATTGGTAACGTTGGATGTGGTGCATCCAGTAGGTGAAAGTGACACAGAGGAGGAGAGAATATCACATTTATGGCACACACTCTATTGTCACAGCAACCTTGGCTCTCGACCCATCACTGTGCCAAACTTTCACAATTGCATTGTTACTGTGTCATTATTAAACAGATTTAACTCATGGGTAACATTGAGTTATAAAGCGTCTCATTCACATGTTTTAGAATTACCAAGTAAGTCATGCTACTGGGACATATCTGAAGACCAGTATTCTTGGACTTCTCTTGCACATCTTTGTTCTCATTTTCCATGTAGGCGATATTTTTAATTTCACCTATCAGGGGACACAGCTGACTCTTTTTATCCTGTGTAGAGAGGTAATGATATAGAGAACCATTGCGAGCAAGTAAAACATCCTAGAGAAATCTTTTGGAGATCATTTTTAAAAGTACACCACAGCTCGCCCCATGCCCTCTCCTTTCTCTTTTCTAGGCATCTCTTTCATTATCTGTGAAATTATCCTCAGTCCCATACTCCCGTTGTTTATGTGGGTGGAATGGAAATAATATTGAAATTATGAAACATAATGCTTTATATAAATGGCATGCATTATTTTTACAAAAATGAATTATTTTGTAAAAATGGAAACATAACCACTTAAGGGGTGGAATGTAGCAGCTGCTGAATAGTACACTTATAGAACCACAGTACAATTTGGAAAAGGGTGTGAGGCTCTGCTGTTTTTTTATTTTTCAAAATGAAATTACTGGGAGAATTGAGCTCTGCAGCATAGTACAATTATCTTAATAGGAACCCGCCAGGGAACAAGGGTTAATGGCCTCATCTTTTTCAGGATATTGGTTTTAATTTGATACCAAAAAATGATCTGATTTTATGATGGTACTAAAATAGAATACAGATTAATACTTAAATTAAGTTTTTCAGTGACCAAATCCTCTTCCTTATTCTTGGAACCCACAGTTTTGTTTTGACTTCTATGTTATAATAGAAAGAACCTATGTAATTTATACTATTAGATCAAATTATCAAATTCCAAAATGTTAAAATAATAGTTGGCAAAATGCAATGAACTTCAGAAAAAGAACTTCAAATATATACTGTAAGGGGGAGATTTCGTTGTCCTTTTTTTTTTTTTCTTCAACCTAGGATGATTTATATAGCCTTGAGTAGAAATTTTCTATCTTCATTCCACTTCCCAATAGCAATTTCATTAATCAGCCTTGAGATACTCAAGAGATCAAGGGTAAATCAATTTTGAAGAGCCAACTAGATAAATTCCACTCGGAAAAACTGTACTAGGAAGCAAGTTTGATTGGATTGACTCCTTAACATTAACAGATTAGACTACTGGAGTTGTGTTATGTATGAAATAATTGTACATATTGTTCAATTATAATCTCAAACTTGATACTATCTTCCCCCTTCTTATTAAAAGTAAAGTAGATCATTTTTATTGAATTAATTATGAACATATTTTTAATATAGTTCATATAATAGTATGATGATCACATGATTTATTGGATACAAAAGCAATAATTAATATGTTTCTTTACTTACTTTAGAACAATTCATTGGATACAAAAGCAATAATTAATATGTTTCTTTACTTACTTTAGAACAATGATGTAAACATAAAGTCTTACCTTCCAATGTGAAACACAGGTATGTGTACATATGACCAAAGAGTATGATGACCCGGTGCTGTATTTTAGATATTTCAATTAAGTTTTACCTGATTTGGTTTTATCCTCTGCATAATAGAGATAATATAGAACAATGAAGTTCAAATCAAATAGTTTATTGAGCTTCCTTGAACAAGGAGGCTTGTTCACAGAAAGGTTAAAGAAGAAAGATAATGAATCAGGATGCTGGGGTTAAAATACTCTGGTAAATTATTATTGCTCATGGATTCTCCAGCTTCCCACTCGTTGTCCTAATTAAACATGCTGTGTGAGCTTCATATGATTCTCTGTATCTCCTTTCCTGCCATGGAAGACTTCAAGGCTCAGGCCATGTGGTTGGATTGTTTTATTATAACCTGGTAGTGCCCGCATCAGCCGAACTCCCTGAATGGCTACAACAAAGCTTTTGTACTGGTGTTGGACATTAGCGTTAATGATAAATTGACCTTTTTTTAGTAAACTACTGAAAGTTGGGGTTGTTGTTGAGTATAACACAAATTAACTCATATTTACTGTAACACTCCTGGGAGTGTTATGAAAGTGTAGTGTAAACACAATTTAAAAGGTAAGAGAAGACTCAGTCAAAATTGCAAACACATATAAAATAAGTGGAATAAGGAGAATGCAAAGGACTTTTAATATTTACGTAATTGATTATCAATCTATGTGATCAGAAAAATAATTAATATGTAAATAACCTTTCTAATAAACAGAAAATGTCCTTAAATTTTAAATTAGGTAATTCATTTTAATCTACTCTGAGAAAAATGCGTGAGAGAATTTTATTGGGACATTTATTGTCCATCTGACATCTGCATATATGATGAGGAAGGATAAGGATCATTAATGTTTTCAACATGCCTATAAATTAAGTTCCGGTTGTTAACAGAATGGAATAAGGGGTGAAATATTTAGTAGTTTTATATGCTTTGTTTTATATTTCTAAAATGCATTTATTTTAATAAGATCTGTTTCTTATATGCAAGGAAAGATAAAGATTAAAACAAAAATTTCCGCAGAAAAGATTGTTCAGAATTTCTTCATATGTAATTAAATTGTGTGAATCTCATTTTTATACCCAGAGCAAAATGTTGAAATAAAATCTTAGATGCTTTTAAATACAAGATATGGTGATAAAAAGAGTTGAGTAATTAACTCTCAAATTACTGATATTCTAATCAACATGCACTTAGATTTGTACTCCCTTTTATTAATCAAATCCAGCTAAAGATTTTGGCTTTTTCAGGAAGGAAGTATTTTCTGCATTGTGAATATATCATCCTATCTCAGATGATAGATAAGATTGAGATTAGGGAGACAGTCAGTAAAAGATTACACTGAATTTATTTATTTATTAATGAACGCAATTGACTATTACATAGATGTCATAAATAATTAGCACACATTTAAGGTCCAATAAGGTGTTACACCTCCCTAGTGGCACAAGAACATCTTCAGCAGCATCACAACTTAATTGCATACTAAAGTGGGGTTCATCCTTACACAAGTAAAAATCCATAAAACCACCAAGAGTTTGGAAAGATATGAGAAGAAGCTATAATAGAATAACAAAAGTAACTCTACACTGCACTCTGCATTCCGTAGCTCTTTTGAGGCCCAAACCTGGTGTTCTACATATGCTTGGAACCTACTCCTCACTCCAAATCACCCATGTAGAGCACTAAAAAACCAATTTTTTATATTATCTTATTTCAGCAGTACTTTATTTAATATTTTCTTGATATAAGCGTACCACAGAGAAAGAAGGGAGGCAGATTTACTGTAAAATTAATGAAGCTGCAGTTTCTTTAGGTACATGGACGTCCATGAGAGCTGGGATTTGTATACTGTTCTGGGTAGAAAGCAGAAGCCAGGCTGCATTTAGAAAGCATTTCTATGTAACCATTTCTGGTAGGTTGGCTAACAAACCTCAGAAAGAAGATATCTAGATTTCCAAGGTTGTTGTTATTTGTTTTCTGATTCTGAAAATGTATTTACTTTTATATTCAATTTTGTATTTTGAATTTATCATCATTTTCTAATGGAGCTCTCTAACTTTCATATGATTTTTGCACTTGAAAACTGAAACCTTTTTTTATCAGAGAAAGTGATATTGAAATATCTGCTAAGTCTACCACTACTGTATAGAAAACATCCCTTCTATTACTCATCTGCTAGCAATGCTGATGCTAATGACCCTCGAAAGTCAGAGGCCTAGAACGATACACACTAACTCAGCTCATGTGTCTGGGGAAGAGTGATTTCATCTCATCTCACTCACATGTCTGGGGCCAGCTGAAAGAAGCTGAGCTAGGATGCGTTCAGCTTGATGACTGGGGGGCTTGCCTCTAGTCTCCATGTATGTCATCCTCTGTCACTCTGCTCTGGGCATGTTCTCACAGCAAGGTCACAGGGAAAGGGCATGTGGGATTCTGAAACATGCACAAGCCGTACCACATTTCTCTCGTCTGCTAACACCTCACTCACTAAATCAGATCACATCGATGGTTTAATGAGACTCAAGGGGCCCAAAACAATGCCTTCTAACTGGCTGAAGTTAATCAGAAGTTATAGACTTCTTACTCCTTGAAGATAGGTATTAAGATATTTGCTATTGAAATTGAATGAGGTCTTGGATTTGCTTGAAAATAATAAGAAAAGAGGGAAATGGTTGGGGATAAGATGAAACAAGATTGATCATGATGAGTTGATAAATTGTTGAGGCTGGGAGAAGAGTATGGCGTTCATTCCACAGTTTTGTCACTTTTGCAAACTTTTGGGGGGAGAGGCCTTATTCACCATATATCTCACTAAGTGTAAATGAGCTACTTTCATCAATAATTTACTATTTTCAGCATAAGAATTATGTTATCATATAATATGGCTAGGGACAAATGAAGACTAGATATTGCCTAATTAAATATTAGTTGTATGAAAAAGGATACATGTTTTTATTAATTATGTACCTTTATTTATTTGTGTATTCACACTTACTCACTGAGCACCATGTATGCACCAGGTACACTTCTGGGCCATAGAGCATGAAATGGGTAGATAAGGCTTCTGATCTTAGATTTTCAGAGTAGGTTTAGACTTCTATTACTGCTGTAACAGATTACCACAATCTTGGTGGCTTAATCAAGACATATTGTATCTCCTAGTTTTGTAGGTCAGAAGTCCAACCTGGTCTCCCTGTGCTTCAGTCAAGGTGTTGGCAGTCTTCCTGGCAGCTCTAGGGGAGATTCTGTTTCCTCACATTTTCACCTTTCCAGAGGTCTTCCACAGTCTGTGACTTGTGATCGTCCTCCACTTTCACAGGCAGAAATGTGGCATCCCTTTGTGCTTTTCTTTCATAATCACATTTCCCTCTTATTCACTATAGTTAGGAAAGGTTCTCTACTATTAAGGATTTGTGTGAGTAGATTAGGCCTATCTGGACAATTTGGGATAATTTCTGCATGTAAAGGTCCTTGTATTTAATCATATTGTGAGATTCCCTTTAGCTATATTAGGTGACATATTCACAGGTTGAAGATTTTAGAATGTGGACATCTTTGGAAGGACATTATTCTGCCTACCAAAAAGGTAACTGGTGGGTAAAAGAAACTAATTAATTAAGCAAAATAGACACTGATATGTGCTATAAAAATCTAAGTTGTGATACAATAGATAGTGACTTGCAAATTGTGTGTAAGAGACGCCTCACTAAGGGAGATTTAGGCTGACACTTGTTCAACAAGTGAAGATCACCTTGCAAAGTCCTATAGGCAGATAATTCCCAGCAAAGGCAAAGCTGATGTAAACTTCCCAAGGGGCAGAATGGAAAGCAGGTAAAGGGACTGGATCCTAGAGAACTAAAGGGAAAGTAGTATTTCATGAGACTGGTGTGAGTAACGGTCCAGATTTTTTGGCTCATTTGTCTTACTCTGTTATAGACTCTGAATTGTATACAAAGCACCAAAAACAAAAAATTGAACAGAGGACTTTAAACAGAGAAAGAGCGTAATCAGATTCATGCTTGGAAATAACTTATGGCTGCTCTGTGGGGAATCGATAGTTGCTGTTTGCTCTCCACAGTACCCATCACGACCTTGGCCATTAATCCTCGGTTAGCAAAACAATAAAAATAAAATTTAATAAAATTCTTGTTTTACTAATTAATTGATTGAAGAAAAGCTTTTAAAATGATATTTTGGAGTGGATACTGGACAGAAAAGTAAAATCAGTAACCTCTTATTTGCTTCAAATAAATACTGCATTATTCCCTAATGGAGATTAAGTCTGATATTTGTGACTTACCTCATAGGCTCAAACAGTAATACAAGAATATTGACATATATTTTTTAACAGGTATCTGGGCTGTACCATAATGTTTTTAAAGTTAAAGAAGTAAATAAATCATATAGAACAATGGTTGAAACCAGTGCTACTGCTTGAATTTATAGGAAGAGCTTAACAGTCTCATGAGGTTTATTTCATAAATAGGTAAAAAGTCATAGAATTGGCAGGAAATGGATGAAAGAAGTGGTATCTTATTATTAGCTGTATATGCTATTTTGATGAACGAGAGAATGATCTATATTTATGTTTATACACTATACTAAACAGGCTAGGTTATTTTCTGTTGTAATATGTCTGCTTAAAAGATAAGTCTTTTAGTGGTTATATAATCAGATGTGGTTTAGGTGGTTGAAATCTTCACACATTAGAAGATGGTGGATGGAGAAAAACCAAAAAAACAAACAAATATACAAAGTAGCCTATAGGTATGGGTGAACCTCTCTATCCCCACCTTGCTAATCCGGTCAGAATCAAGGTGCCAAGTTCTTATTTTGGCAGTGATGGGTTCTAAAACATGTTACTTGATTGTATATTCTTCTGTCTTGTCTCTGGGATATACATGTGGCCAGGACTATCATATTGGTGAGGAGTTTTGGAAACTTGATAACAATGAATTAAAAATTATAATTTACTTTCCAAGAAATGAAATTATAGTAGAAATTTTAAATTTTTAATTGTAGTACTAATAATCTTGATGAATTATTATAATATTACATAAAGGACAACATTTGAAGAATTAAGATAATATTGAAATTATATGCTGCATCATAATGTAAAAGTTATTTTTCCTTCTGTTGAAACCATCAAAATGTTTGTGTGTATAATAATGTTATAGTAATAATCACACATCCTTAAATAAGGCAAATTTTGGTATAATCTATTGTCAGTAATTAAAAACAAAACCAACGTATCTTTTAACGATGAAGCTTCCTTCTTATCTGGTCACTGTGATTATTTTCTGATACAGTTCATGCTCACTATACTAAACAGTGTGGCATTATTATCCCTCAATAGCCCCCTTGCTAAACGAAGTTAATTCATTGGGAATGCACATTCTTTTTGAATACTCTTGTAAAATTAAAATAATAATTTATAATTATAGGACCATAATATTTTCCATAAAATTTCAACAGAATCCACTTTTGCATTTACCTGCAGTCAATAAAATTATAGCAGAAACTAGGACATTTTCCTTCACCCTCTACTTTAATGAATGAATAAGAAGAAGCCACACTCAAAAAACTGCTCCATTTTCTACTCACTTTTAATCTCCTCTTACTTTTCTGCAGACCAGGGAGAAGTAATAGAGCAATTAATCATATGATATTCTTCTGCTGACAGCACTGGTGTCTTCTGACTGTATTTATTGCTGTGCTGCCAAACTTCCTTCTGCCACTTCTCCCTGCTTGTCTTAGTTTCCCAGCAACTCTCCGTGCTATCAATTATTTAGCATAAGTAGCATTATACATCCCTTCAAGAATGTCTATTTAGAGAGAGAAATCAATAAACAGGAGGTCCATTAAATCCCATATAATAATGAAAGATAACAGAATGATTATAATCTGCGCTGCCCCTTGCACAGAAGGAGCTATCAAAAACCAGTTAGAGTTCACTTGCACTGGTAATATCATTTCTATATTTTTAACACTAAATCCTTATCACCTGAAGGCTCCAATTTGCTAATAGCGTTTTAGAGGAAATACAAGTTCATGTAGGCATAAGAGAAACTGGATTTTCAGACTTTAACAACCACAAGAGCAGTAAAACTGCAATGTATCAGTCATTTCCTGGGTATGAGCATCAGGGACTGAGATATTCTGTAAGAAATCTTTAGGAGACAGCCTGTTCACTTATAATTAGGGAGCTTCTAGAAGGAACTAATATCTTGATAAAACTTAAATTAGTCAAGTAGCCTCCTAGTTACTCAAAGTATTGGGAAGACATAGTGAGAAAGACCTCAGTTTACCTAAGCGAGCCTTTTCTTCCAGAGGCCACAGGGGGATACTTCAAACTCTTTTAAGTGCTTGCATTCAGAACTATCTTTCAAGGAGCAGCCTCTAAAACATTATTATTGCTCGTTTCCACCGTGCAAGTCAGGTGTTCATTCTGACAAGTGCATTGATTGTGCAATTTATAGCATGACACTTAGCTAAAAATTTAGACTGCCCTAAACAGTTTCACCAAGCAATGGTGTGGAAGGGAAGTACTGAATCATTTCTGACTCTGCAGAGGGCATATTTTGTATCAGAGATTTAGCACCCTTGAGATTTACATGGCTGCTTATGACCATCCTTCATTCTGTGTAAACCTGATGAAAGATAGGGATGGCTGGCTTTATTCGTCAGTATCTCCCTTAAGTAAGAAAAGTGGGCTTTACACTGAGGAGAGAATAAAGTAGTGTCTATCACAAAATAAGAATTCATTTATGTATTCTGAAAGTGCAGGATCAGACTGGATTTGAAATTTTAAGTATATGGAATTATAAATGCTATTAACAGTGTATGCTTGAGTACCCAAAGTGATTTTAGAATATACTGTCTGGACCAGATAATCAATGATATTTCTATTTTTTTAAATGTTTGTTCCAGTGGCATCTGTTGGTATTGCTTATGACTCCATATGATACGTGAATGGAATTAAACAAAGCAGTACAAGTTCTTTGCAATATGAGGAGGGGAAAAGGGAATAAGCAATTCATGTTCTTGGAGTTTTTCATACATTCATAAAGATATCATATCTTTGAAAATAAATATTTTCTTATCTTCATGTTGATATGTTTAGTGAAAATACACACATATGACTCAACTTTCTGAGTCATATTGCATAAAAGGCATAATTTCAATTCAATGTTGCATTTCCTTTATTATTTCTGTAATTTTACTTTATTTTTCTCTACATTAAGCAGTAAATCATATTCAAATATAGTAATGCCAAAGAAAAAGATAAAATCATTTGTTCCCATATAAGTCCCCCAAATGAAGCTATTTTGATCTTTTAAGTTTTAGAAATGTCAAGTATAAAAGAGCATGGGACAAAGAAGTGAGGTCAATTAAAAAAATACAACAGCAGGAAAGCACCACCTCAACCAGTCAAACCCTTTCTGACTTCGTGGTATCAATGAATACTTATTCTGTCTGGGTAATGTTCTCATTCATATGAGTTTTTGAAAGATATAGTTTCTTTCCCAGAGGATTTTATTAGAACTTAATGATCCAAGCTGAATGCAGCAAACAGTAAAATCTGTGTACTCTGGGAAGGCAGAGGCTGAGAACAATTTGAGGGAGACAGACTCAGTGAGACAGGAGAGTCTGTGTCTGAGGCACCTCACTCCCTACAAAAACTCTTCTAAATCTTTGTTCTATATTTCCTTCAGAGAAACAAAACTTTTTAAAAAGATACCCATGCTTTTCTTATCTGAATTTTGATAAAATTGTTAAGAGAAATCTTGACAATTATAAAGAATGACTACTGATTGTATTATTTCACACAACAAAATTTCAAAATTTTTCTTCATCCAAATGTATGCTACCATCCAATTCTTCAAATAAAATCAAGAACAGATTAATTTTGCAGACAGAAGGAATATGGTCATCAATGGTTTAGTCAGTTTAGCCTTAGGAAATTCAAATTAGCTTTATGTCACCTAGTGTTCGAAACAAAACCCGAAAATAATTATGCTAGATTTCTGTCATCCTAATAGAAGCAGAACTGCAATGAGCTATCATTTCATCCTGGCTAAAATGGCAGGCAACAAAGAATACTGATGAGGAATGGAGGAAGAGGAACCCTTATACACTGTTGAAGTGAATGTACATTAGTGCAACTATAGAGAACAATGTACAGGCTCCTCAAAAAAAAATAAAATTAGAGCTACCATTAGATAGCTTAGAGCAAGTCCACTGCTAGGTATATATCCAAAAGAGAGGAAGTCAGTGTATCAAAGAGATATATGTTTATAACAGCAATATTCACTATAGCTGAGATACAATGTCAACCTAAGTATCCCTCAATGAATAAATGGAAAAAGAAAATGTGGTACACATGCACAATGGAATATTACTCAGCCACAAAAAAGAATGAAATCCTGTCATTTGAAAAAAACATGGATGGAAATGGAGAAATTTATGTTGAAATAAAACAGGTGCAGAAAAACAAATCTCACACATTCTCACTTATCTGTGGGACCTAAATATTAAGACAATCAATATCATGGAGACAGACAGTAAAATGATGGTTACTGGAAGCTGGGAAAGGTAGTAGGGAGGGGAAATAAAGTGGAGACAGTTAATGGGTGCAAAAATATAGGTAGATAATTAGTAGAATGAATAATTATTGATAGCACAATAAAATACGTATCACCATCAATAAGGGCATACTTTAAAATAACTGAAAGAGTAGAACTGTACTGCTTCTAACACAAAGAAATGGTAAATGCTTGAGATGAAGGATACCCCAATTACCCTTATTTGATTATTGCACATCGTATAACAGTTTCAAAAAATCACGTGTACCTCATAAATATATACAACTATTACATTCCCATACTATTTATAATTAAAAAGTAAAAAATTACGAATAAGAGAAAGCAGAAAAAGCACTAGTAGAAATTAACACAGGGGAAAAACTACACTGCAATGTCTCGTGAATGATGATTTTAGATTTGACACCAAGAATGCTGGCAATAAAACAAAAATAGACCAATGGCATTCCATCAAAATGAAAAGCTTTCGCATAATAAAGAGAACACATAATAGATTGAAGAGACAATCTATAGAATGGGAGAAAATATTTGCAGGCCCTATATCTGAGAAGAGAATATCCAAAATATATAAAAATTTCAAACAATTATACAGAAAGTGTGGTATCCAAACATGAGTGGAATTATCGAGAATTATGCCACAACACTGAGTCCAGTTGAATTTTAGAGTACTTTTTATTTAGCTGGTACTGAGAGGGGGCTCATACCCAGAAAAGAACTTTTGGAGAAGAGAAAAGATGAGTAGGGTTTTTGATTTGTGCTTTCAATTGAGGGGCTTTTAATAGTGAAGCAGTTACAGAAGCATTACTTGCCTGATTACAGTCTTCAGGGATGGAGTTAGTGGGCACACAAGGGCCTTGAAGGAGAGCAGGTCTTGCATTCAGAGTGGGAATTTCCAAGGTCTTGCAACTCTAAACTTACCTTTCTGTTTCTGCAGGGTGTATGTGCTCAGGGGCCTATAACAACATGTGAGGGGAGAGGCAGTGGGGGCTGCAAAGTTTTAAACCATGTACAAGATGGAGTCAGCGGTATAACATAGAGACAGTCAGGCTCCACATTAGCAAATAAGCTAAATTAAAAATGTGCAAAGGAACCTTCTCAAAAGAAGACATACAAATGGACAACAAATGCATGAAAAATGCTCAACATCGCTAATCATTTGGGAAATGCAAATTAAAATCACAATGATTTATCACCTCATGCTAGTCAGAATCACTATGATGGAAAAGGCAAAATATGGCAAGCATTGGAAATGATGTAGAGGAAAGGAACATTTGTATACTCTGATTGGAAGTATACATTTATATAGCCTTTATGGAAAACTGTATGGAAGTCCCTCCAAAAAAAAAAAAAAAAAAAGGAAAATTAAATTATTAGATGATTCAATAAACTCACTTCTGAGTATTTAACCAAATTTTTGAGATCAGGGGCTGAAGAGATGTCTCTACTTCCACGCTCATGGTAGCATCATTCACACTAGCCAGGTTATGAAATCAACCTAAGTGTCTATCAATAACACAGGAGTGGATAAAGGAAATCCAGGGTGTATGCACAATGGGATATAATTCAACCTTAAAAGAAAAAAAAAATCTGTAATTTTCCACAATCTGGATAGAATTTAAGAACATTATACTAAGTGAAAGAAGCCAGGCACAAAGCACAAATACTACCTCACCTCTGGTATGTGGAATCTGAACCAACTGAACTCGTTGAAGCAGAGAGTAACAGGGGACGGGGTGTCGGGAGAGGGAGAGGAAGAAAGATGTTCAAAAAGTTCAAAGTCTCAATTAGGCAGGCTCAAGATACGCGGCGCAGTATATATTATCTTTCAGATACATTACACAGCGTGGTGAATACAGTAATAACAGTATATTTTACCTTTCAAAATCTGTGAGAGTGAATTTCATGTTCTCACTATAAAAACTGATAAATAACATAGGTGAAGAATACAAACACATTAGCCTGATCTAATTACTTCACATTTTATTGATAAATCATAACATCACCTTATAATTTATCAATTTATAAAATAATTAATCAAAATCCAAAATATTGGTGAACAAGTCTTCATTGAAATATTGCACCAAAAACTTATTTAGTGTATTAAATAAAATAACATGGTCCCAATGTCACATTTTTCTGAAGAAGAAAGGATGCTTACTTTCATGGTTGATGTCGAGGTAACAGATTTGAAGTGGGAACTTTGCTACAGGATTTTCAATAGATTTCCTTGCTGTTACCTGCTTCCCTTTACACTGCCACCCTTATGATTCTCATCTATGGTTTTCACTAATAAAATCATTTTTTATGAAAAAAGTTCTGACTCATGCACTGAGTTCCAAATTTGTACATGCAGCAAACAGGCTGCTGAAAATTCTCTCTTATATTCAGAATGGCCACCACAGATGTGCAATTTCCCCCCTTCAACTCATCCCCAATGTGGTTTTCTTTTTTCTCTTCTCCATTGCAACAGACAGAACCATCCAGTAGCTCTATTCAAACCCCCAGAATCTTTCTTTTCATCAGATCTCATATTTAACAGTTCAGCAATCACATATATATTGAATTACTTCCTTTCCATCTTTATAGCTACCATTCTGGCCCACACTACTTTAGGATTAGCACTGCTATAAGTTATCCAATGATAATATCAAGACATTTCATTTTGAATTAATGGGTATTCATTAAGTTACTTCTAGAAGAAATATTATTTCACGCATAAATTTATAGGTGACCACAAGTATATGTCAGGTCTCGAGGAGAAATTAACTATTCGACATGTCAAAATATTGATTTGGTCTGGTTTTCCAAAGTTAGAAGAGTGAATCTCTTTTTACTTATTTTAAATTCTCATAGCGTTTTATGATACAATTTAAAATTTATTTATAGACACTTTTGTAGGTATAAAAGCTAATATACCTTTCATTTTGCATTGCATGTTTGGTGTGATGACTGTATATCATCAACAATTGTTTCAGAGTAAAAGTAAATATTAGAACATTTCAAAGTGAATTCATAATGATCAGTAAATATAAATTTTAATAATTATAGATACATTTTGGACATTTTGAAGAATATATTCACATATTTCACACATTTTTAAATCATTTGGAAATTTCTCTTGAGTGTATTTTATACAGATATTGTTTCTTGTCATCTGATTTTTATTGTATTACTTTCAAATTATATATGATCATTTCAATGCCCGTACATTCTGTAAATGGCTGCATACGTGTACTGTTACTCTGCTATCAAAGAAGTTAATTAAATCAATCATTGCCTGGGAAAGGAGAAATGGAGACATATCAGTTAGAAAAGTTGGAAGGGAAAATATGCAGAGATGACAAAGCCAGCAGGAGAAGCCTGCCGCAAAAGAGAAATGCTGGTAAGGTGAGCAGCATCGTGCAGTGGCAAAGGATGTTTTTCATGCAATTTAGCCTGAACTTCAGGGTGAGACCTCAAGCAACCAGAATAAGAGCACTTGATTTCCCTGGAGATAAAGGGAGATAAAAGAAAATAGATAATTGAATATCTGGGCATTTAGAAGATCAAGAATTAATTAAGACTGGATTAAAAGGAAAATAAAGTTCAAAAACCTGAGTACACTGCAAATTTGAATTTAATAAATTATGCTTTGTAAATTACTTAACTTACATTGCTTAGCATGAGGCTAAATATTTAAACATTGTAACACATTTACTTTTTCTAACAAACTCCTCCCACTAGTGTACATGTATAAGAGGGATTGAAAGATGGAGGAAAGGAAGGGGAGGAGAAAAGAGAGGGGGGTGATGGAGAGAGGAGAAATGGGGGAGACAAAGAGAGAGATTTATATCTTCTGAAAACACTAATTTGCTTGGCCTGTGCCCTTAACTTTAGAATGAAAGACCTAATGGCTTTAAGAATAATTGTCATTTTATTCAATATTTTATTCTTGGAAGAGTTCTAATTCCAAGAAACAACCAATTGAATATTTGAAAATGTGAAGCCCAGGATCCTTTTTTATGTTTATGCTTGTAATTCAAAATTTTTTCTAAAAAATTTCTAAGTAAGCTTCTAGCTATAAACAAAATGCAATGTTTGCAGAAACACTGCCAAAGCATCTCATGTTTGCAGAAGCAGTGCACACACTATTTTGATCCCACAATATGTCTCTGGAGAGTTAACTTAAATTGACAGTATTGCTGTCTCGTAATAACTGGTCTTTTTCCCTAAATATGTCATTGCTTTCAAGAGTTTAGCTTTGAATAATGTCTAGTTATTATACATCAAACATCTAGGTCAGAAATTTAGGATTGATGGCTTTTTCTTTACTTTTTAGTTTTTATATTCACCAAATTAGGCTGCACCGTTTTCTGTGAGAGTTCTTTAGGACTCACATCGCACTCTCATTCCCAAATGTTATTTAAAATTTCGACGTTAATGCATTCCATCAAAGGTGCTCTTTGATCTTTCTAATGTTCTAATTTCCATTCAATTCTGCTAATATTTCCTCAATATAATTCAGCAATTACTGTTTCTAAAAAATTTATTATTACAAGACCCCACTGTTTCTCTCGTCTCCGGGAATGTGATTGGAGTTCAGGTCTTGACACCATCACTATGATTAAGCTATTTAAACTTCTAAGAGCATCAGTTTTCTCAAAATCGAAGTGAACATCTGAAATGACTTTCAGCATAACACACTATGGTGCTATGATTTTATTGTCTATTAAACTTGAACCCTGGCTTTCAAGTTTCTATTCAACTTAACCCATATTAAGTTCCTAGTCTCACATCTACTAAGACCCAACTTGTAGTCTCTGCTGTACTTAAATTAGTCTTTTTCTCTGACGAAAAGTCTATGATTACCTATCACATTTGTCTTTGATAATGTTACGACCTTTCTCAGAATGTTTTCATCACATATCCAAATTTACTTTTCCTTCAAAGTCCAGAAAAATGTCTGCACTGGCTATTTTCTATTATTAAAGTATTAGTTAATAAAGCATTTTCTGTCATTAATATATTTTAATTTTCTATTATTAACATGTTAATAATGAAATATTTAAATATACCTTATCTTCTCTTAAAGAATATTCTTCACTATTAATTTTATATTGGTCTGCTTATGTTTTTTAATTTTGAGCTAAATGACATATATTAGATTTATGTAGTATGCCTCTTCCCTCAGTAGTTTCTTTGTAAATTGAAATGGAATTTTGGTACTTGCCCTGACATTTTGTCTTTCTCATATGTTGAGGAAAAATATTGGTGGTTCTAATTTTTTAATACTTTAAACCAAAAAATGGTTGTAAATGACAATAGAAGCATTTAGTTCATTTGTTAAGTATTGATTTTTAAAGGCTTTATTAATGTTTTCCATTTAACAATTTTTCAATGTTTTAATAATAATTCACTATTCCTAGGTATAGCTTCCTTGTAGGGAAAAATTGCCCTTTTATTCAGCAGTTTGTTTTATTTTGCTAGAGTTTTGAGGATTACATTATCTGTTTGTTGTATATTCTCTCATAGCACATGTTATACACCCATATGGTTATTTTTATTGCTGGTTAAGTTTTCTTCTTTGCCTGAATGTAAGATCAACAAGGCACCCAGCAAATGCAGATTCCTGACTGTGGTTTTTCAAATAAGTGTGGAAGCACAACAAGGATGTTTTCAGAGGTAATTCTCTGACATTTGACATGTATTCTAAATGTTCAAAAAGAATTGATGCCAAATGCTTAACTTGCCTTATTTGGTCTGCTGACTTAATTAGTATATAACCTGTGACTTTGTCATTTTAGTATCTTATTCACTAGGACACCTTAAAAGAAATTATGCATCATTAAATTAAAAAGACATTTTCATTGTTGTTTTGATTGTTTAGAGAAAAATCTTTTCTTTTTTCTTTTTTTTATTAAATCATAGCTGTGCACATTAATGCAATTATGGGGTATAAGGTGCTGGTTTTACATACAATTTGAAATATTTTTATCAAACTGGTTAACATAACCTTCATAGCACTTTCTTAGTTATTGTGTTCAGACATTTATATCTTAGAAGGGTACAAGTGAAACTTACTAAATGCAGAGAAAAATCTTTTGATGTAGTTTTTGGTTAAGTGGAAAGATAAGAGAAACTAATCAGTGTGCGGTTCCAGTTTTGACAGATTTGTAATGGAGATATTTACTTCAAATTTCATGTGTGTGCTGATAACAAATAGTTTTAAAATGGTTAATAGAAAGAATTAAAGAAAATAAAAAATAAAATTTAGGGCGGTGCCTGTGGCTCAAAGGAATAGGGCGCTGGCCCCATATGCCGGAGGTGGTGGGTTCAAACCCAGCCCCGGCCAAAATCTGCAAAAAAAAAAAAAAATAATAATAATAATAAAAAAATAAAATTTAAACATCATAACAGCGACATGTCTGCATGTCAATCATTTAGTTCAAAATATCTTTAATCATTAAGAAATTCTCAGATGTTAAATTATATAACTTAATTAATTGATAAAATGAATTATGGTTAGACATCAATTTTGATTCATTTTAAATAATTTCTTTTTCTTAAAAAGACAATTTTTAATAGCTACTTAGGCTGAAACACTATATGTGGATATGTGGCTGTGTGTACCTGGATTTTTTAATTCACTAATATTTTTTTTTCTCAAGCATTTTTAATGACTACAACATTAAACGATGGCTGTACCATAACTTATTTAGGAAGTTCCTATGGAAAGACTGGTTTTTTCTCAATGTTTAATCTTACAAACGATGCTGAAATGAATAATTATATGCACATATCTGTGTAACTTTTGTTTGGCCTTATTAAAGTATTCAATGTGGGCGTGAAGGATCAAAGAAACTTTGAATTAAAATTAGACTAGATAATTAGGACTGCTCTATTTTGCCTACTTACAAAATGGCATTTCAATATTTCATATTTCTTTATGAAAAATAATATAATGAAAAATATATACAAAATCCCTTACTAAATTCATGTTGCATCTTTAAAGGAGACACATTATGTCTAGATCTCAATGAATAATACTTGATAATAGTGTTTGTAAATTTTTATATGTATATTTGTGTGTATAAATGTATGTGCAATGATTATATAATAGTGATCATCACAGCTTAACTCCATTGTGATACGCAAGGCTCTAAGCATTTTTTTACTATATAATTGTTCAAATACAAAAATGGAGAAACATAATAATAACTTGTCAAAGATCATGGTTATTAAATTATGTAAGTCTTTATAGATTTCTACCAATTACTGAGCTCTCACATTTAAAAATTATATAGACAAAAAATCCTCTATCAAATAAGAATGACCTTTGCTCAGCCTTCTACATGGAATTGAGTACCTGCTGCACTCCTGAATTATGGAAAGACACAGTCCATTCCTTCTGAAGACGCAAATTATTGTTATTTCTAGAAAGCTAGTAAGAAATGGCAGATAGACTTGGCATGTACAAAAAGCAAAAAGAAAAATTTCCTGCTATGGAAATTAAAATCGCGTTGTAAACAACATAGTGAATAGCATGGTTTATAATTTCAGATCCAATCTTTGTTCTAATGAATATTAACTATGAATCATCATTTATCCTATAAAATATATATATGTATATATCCTATATTTAAAGGAAAATTGAAATGTACTAAATTTATCTACTTTACCATCTGTTGCTTTCTTTAGGTTCATTTTGATGTAATGATGAGAGTATTTACCACCAAAGCTATTATAGTGCTAATAAAGCAAAATGTCTATTATTGTGTATTTAGTAACTGTTAGACTAACATTAGAATCCAGTTGTAGAATGTATAAGTTAGAAATAGTATGAGATATTCTATAATAATTTGGAAATAGGTAAATCAGGCCTTATTATAAGTGAATTTGATCAAATACAGGCACCTCAGGGGCTTCTGTCTAGGAATACCTTGCTGTTGTAATAGGAGGTTATTAACAGAAAAAGAAATGCATTAGTTAATGAGAATAAGATTATTCTTATTCTTCTGATTATTCTTGTCAGTTATTTTGACAAGTGTTGTATAATGAATCCTAGAAAGCATGTCAAATTCCTCATGTTCTGAATGAAGTTTCACTCTATGTTTACCTACCTCTTCTTTTATTACAATATATCAAACAGTGTTATCATCATTAATTATTTTTCCAAATTCATTCGCAGCAGGAAAGAAGGTCACTTCATGGCAATGTAAGCATCCCCCTAACTGAAAAGACCCATGGCTCTTTTATCATTAATGGTAAATAATTAATTGCTATCAGTTTATTTACTGATCATTAATTTAGCTCCCAAAGCCATTTTGTCCTTCAGTGTTGATATATTATAGTTTTTAGACCAGTAAGCTGATCATGGTCTCCAAGATAATGCGTCTTTGATCTGGCTGGCACATTTTGTTTTTTCAGATATGCTTCAATAATGCATCATGTCTTTTTCCATTTCAAAAATTTAAATATAAAATGGACAGTAATGAGAGCTACCATTACACTCAGAGAGAAATTACACAGCTTAAATATTCTGTGCAGTTCTTTGAAGAGAAATAACAACTATGAAAATAGATTTTCTTTAAATAATATATCAATTTGTACTAAAGAAAACATCTATTATCAAGGTAAAAGCTTTTCGCTTATTTATCTCTTTGTCGTAGTTTAATTTAAAACCCTACTTTAATGACTGCAGTTTTTCATCCCCCTTGTTCAGCCTAATTGTCTGACAAGTCACTGCTGTTAAACACAATTAAAACAGGACAAGATCTAGTCTGACAGCTTTTTTGAATACCACACTCCCATTTGATGTACAAAGAGGTAAATGCATAGAAGTTCAATTTATTTTTTACAATTACTAAGTGTGGAAGAGATCTGGCATTGTATAAAAGGAAATTCTTCTATATCATAAGGCAGTGGATATCCATAGTGAGTTTACAACTGAATGGAATGACTTCTGATCTCTTCATTTGCATGCTGAAGCTAGTTCTTAATCTCTGTATATAGGGCACATTTTAAAATGTGGCCTGCAAATCCTTTGGAATCCTCTACCACCCCAAACCTTTATTTGAAAATGAAAGAATGGATATCTAAGATCAAAAGTGCAGATTTTAAATTCCCAATTAGGCACTTTGATTTTTCATTGCCTTCAGAGAATCTGGATTATATATTTATTTCAACATGTGGTAGAGTATTCTTTTGTTTTGTTTTGATTTGATTTTTCCAACATTAATTTGGTTATCCACATCCTTTATTTTTGGTAGGATTGAATTTTTGAAAATAAAAATATAATCTGGATTAACAGAAAAGAGGGAAGAAGATACAAATACTCTTCCATGCTAAGATTATCTATTTTGGTGATAATATGTACATTTTTAATCAGATTTTGTTTAACCTGTGCTGTTTTCCAGTCCTTCTCTTTCCAAATAACTGGGAAATATTTTCAAAATTGATTATTTATATATTTATTCAAGGAAGATCCACTTAGGGGGCCTTTAAGTTTAAGTGAGAAATAATCTTTGAGAGATGTAAAAGTAAATGAGACATGATCTCTGATCTTAAGATCCTTAATACAGAATAAAGTAAAATAAATATAAAACACTGTTCAAGAAATGATGGTAAATTTACCTATGGGAAACACCGTACACTATTTGGGTACATTTAAAGCCCAGTCTTCAGTATGATGCAATATATAAATGTAACAGAATTCAACTTGTATCCCCTAAATCTATTAAAATTAAAAAAAAAGGAAAACAAAGAAGTAATGAATTAGGTGCAAAATGTGTGCCATTAGGAGTGAAGGGGGAGCTATTGTTTCAGCTGGTGGGACAGGAAAGACTTCTCATCAATAAGCATCCTGAGCAAGATTTATTTCAGCTTCTAGGAAAGAACTGGAAAGAAGAATACTACCAAAATTAGACGATGGCATAAGGAAAACATTGCTGAAGTTTGTCTTCATGTTTCAGATGGCTTTTTAAATCAAGGATGCTTGGGTCATACCCGGTGCAAGGGTCCTTTAAGACCTGTGGAGCTGGCAGTGGTCAACTGAAGAAATATAAAGTCAGAAACAGGAGAGACAAAGAGACAAGACACAAGACCTGCAGAATAGAATAGCACAGAGAACAACTGCTAGCTTGCGGGGTTCACAGCAGTGGCACCCAAGTGTTCCTTCCACTCAGCTTTTATTGAAGGCTATTTGTTCCTTTAGCCCAAAGGGAAAGCTGAGAAAGGGATCAAAGACTTCAGCAGTTTCTCTGAGCAAGCATGTCAGCTATTGTTTCTGTAATCATTAACTTTAAAGGTCTGAGCAGCCTTGAGATAACTGAAACCTGAGCCTTGTGTGAAGTCACACACACAGAGTAACCCCTCACTAGTTCACTGTGGAGAAAACCCCACTGGTGTGAATCTCCTCTGAAAAACAGTTGTGAGAGAGGAATTTTCCTCTGATCACCACCACATAGGGTCTTCCTCTGTGACAAGGGTTATAAGCTCTCTTACTCATATTTTAGGGCTTGAGCTGTTTCCTTCATCTCCGCCCTGGCCAAATAAAAATCTTCACAATGGGTATTTTCTTTGACTTTTAACTGGGCAAGAAACAGCCTAGTTAATATTTCTTGCTAGACCTTGCATACAGCTTCCCCCTGTGGCCATTATTCCTTCAAAGTGTTCAGATACCTAGCAGGGGTATTTGCAATCGATATCCCCTACAGACCAAGCTTCTAGGAAAAGGAGGAAACTTGCTCAGATAAGAAATTTAGCAGCTAGTTTAAAGGTAAACTAGCTGACTTTTCTTTATCTGCCTTGCTCAGCTTATTTCTTTATGTTTTCCCTTTTTATGGGGGAGGGGATTCCCCTTGCTAAGAATAGGGTCGTCAGTCCTTAATCTGCCTACATAAGGATTGTTCATGATCTATTTTTATCTGATATTTTATGGGTACATGACAATGTCTTTCTCATTGTTAGCTATTGTTTTCTCTATTTTGCAAAAAGAGTAAAAGCTCCATTTGTCTTTACATTGTCAATCAGCAGCTAATATTGGTTAACTGATGTAAGGCTAGTGATCAAAACCGGATTTTCTACCTCTAAAATAACATCTTCCAAAAATCTGTCTCTTGAAATTGAAAACTTTCAAGATGATTCTGATGGAGTTCTTTACTTATCTCTTGGGGAAGTAAAGATTACTGTGCATTAAAAGTAGAAATGATCATGAAAGTGTAGGTCACATGGAAGAGAAAAATCCATTGAGAAGTTGTAAGGGTATTATCTGGAGAAGTAAAGAATTTTGAGTCACTTGCTAACGTCCTTGAAGATCAATGTTGCAGTGGCTTAGAGATTGTGGGATAATGTGAAAAAATGGTATGTGTATTAAAGGCAGAGATGATAATTCTGAATTTTTGACAAATTCAAAGAATGAAGGTTTGTAGAATAAATCTGCTTAAGGATAGCCTTAAAATAGAAAATAAAATGTTTTTAACTGGTTTGTCAAAGATCAAATAGTGGTAAATAGTATGTGGAAATTCTAGGGAAGTTTCAGACAGGGAGGATGAAGGAGCTTATCAAATTTTGCCTCAAAATATAACTCTTTGTTATAAAGAATCATATGAATTAAAGTACCTTCAAGATTAAAAAAATGTTGGAAGAGTCTTTCTGTCCATCAGACTGACTGATCAAGAGAACCACTGACTTTTCTTCCCCTCTCTGTTGTTTCAATACATTTCAGGAAAAACAATTAAGAATGCAACTGGACCTGGCCTCCATTTATTCAGCCTTCCTTACAACCATTTATTGTCCCTAAATAGAATTATGAATACTGCTTATCTTCCTGTTCACCTAAAAGGCAGGTATAAAAATATCTGGATCCCATTGGAATGTTGAGTAATCACTCTGATTCTCCCCATGTACAAAGTAATAAAACCTCTCTTTTTAATTTTTTTCTTTATTTTTTTTCTTTTTTGAGACATTTTTCATTCTGCTTTACATTGTTTCACAGGCTAGAGTGCTGTGGCATCAGACTAGTTCATAACAACCTCAAACTCCTGCCTCACCCTTCAAGTAGCTGGGACTGCAGGCGCCCACCACAACACATGCCTAAGTTTTCAATTTCTAGTAGTGATAAAGTCCTGCTCTTGTTCAGTCTGGTCTCAAACTCCTGAGCTCAAAGATTCCTCCTGCCTCAGTCTCCTAGAAGGTTAGGATTACAGGCATGAGTCTCAGTGCCTGGCCAAAACTCTCTTATTAATCTGCCTTAATTGTGAGTTGGTCTTTCAGCAAATTTTCAAGAAGGAAGGGGAAGTTTTCCCTCATCCCCACACTGTATAAATATATCACTCCTATTCATCTTATAAGTTTTCCATTTAGCACCTTTGTGGTATGCTTTGATCTGCTTGGTTTACTATGTTCCTCCTGTACCCTGGGTTTATCTTTTTAGAGTGTATTCTAGTTTGCTAGACTAGAGTTTCATGAGGGTAAGGACTATGTCTTTTTTTTTTTTTTTTTTTGTAGAGACAGAGTCTCACTTTATCGCCCTCAGTAGAGTGCCATGGCATCACACAGCTCACAGCAACCTTCAGCTCCTGGGCTTAGGCGATTCTCTTGCCTCAGCCTTCCAAGTAGCTGGGACTATAGGCACCTGCCACAATGCTTGGCTATTTTTCTGTTTCGCAGTTCAGCCAAGGTTGGGTTTGAACCTGTCACCTTTGGTTTATGGGACTGGTGCCCTACTTGATGAGCCACAGGCGCTGCCCAAGACTATGTCTGTTTTATTCAATTTTGTACTCACAGAATCACAGTGCTTGGCCCATAATAAGGGCTAACAATATATTGGTTTGAATTGAATTTGGGATTCCTCCTTAAAAGAGAGGGAGAAGGAGAGCACTTGTCCTGTGGAATAGTGCTCGTTAATGCTAGCATGGTTTGTCCAAACTGCTTCATGTTTCCATGGAAACATAACCAGCAGTTCATGTTGACACCTCTACCTGTCAGTGGCTGGTACTCAAAGAGAGCTTAAAATTCCATTTCCTGGCCTCCAGCTGGTTTTCTCCTGTAGTGGAAGAACTCCTGCTGCAGGAGAAAGGACCTCCATTGAAAGAGCAGCAGGAGCCATCACTAAGAGGCTTTCAATCCAGACAACTAAGGGGAAAAGCAGTGAAACAGCTTCATTCATGAAACAATGCATCCTCTCGGGGGGGCATGATTCTGGAAGAAGCCTCCTTGGATAGGAAAGGAGAGAACAAATCCACTTTACTGGAGGTGAGGGTGGGGTGGGGTGGGGGGCTATTATTGAGTTCCAGTGATTGCTAACATCAATTATGGCATCACTACTTAATAGCACCTTTGAAACAGGGATTTCTTGCTTTGGAAAAACCTAGTTAGTGTCCTTAATCTCTTATTGATGGAAAAGATCAACACTAAAATGATGATTGAAAGGTACGGAACACTTTAATGGTTATATAAACACTTCCAGGCCTGGGAGTTAGACGCTGCACACATTTTAGGAAATTGGAAAATTGTGGGATATTGTAGCTGGAGAGATCTTCAAGAGTGTGACCTTTAGCCTGCATCAGTGCGGTAGGTGCTGTGAAATGGCCCAAACTGACTTGCTGACATACAGCGATTAGGTTATTTTTTGGTAAATGACAAGCAGGGGTGGGGGAGACTTATTGCCTTCAGATTTCAAGATCATTCTTTTTTAAGCAATAAAGGAGGCAAGAAACTTTTCATCTTTCTCTGTTGCACCCCATTTAATAAAAGGATTTGTTGTGTAAAATTTAGATTCAGTCAAAAGGCCCCAGTTAAAGATTAGGAAGGTCACAAGTTTCCTCAAGGCTGCAGGTCCCCTACCCCTGCAAGGATTAGAAGTTGGTGAGAGTTATAGGCCTCCTGCTCAACTTTGTACTAGATTATGATGGAAGCAAATTTCAGACCAAATCCTGCCACCCACACTGACATTTAGTAGCAAGAAGGCCCTGGAATGATCAGATCTTATTTCTGAGATCCTCTGACTATACCTGATATGAAAGATTCATCAGAGGAAAATGTGACAATGTTCCAGAAGCTAGATTCAGCTAGTGCTATATTTTTAAAATTTATTTTATTTTTATTTGAAAATCTCATAGTTATTCTTTTTTGACAAAAAATTATAGCATTTATCATATACAACATGTTTTGAAATATGCATACTTTATGGAATGGCTGAATTAAGCTAATTAAAAAATGTATTACTTCATGTACATTTTTTGTGGTGAGAATACTTAAAATCTACTCTCTTAACAATTTTTCAAGAATACAACACATCGTTATTAACTATAACTATACGTACAATAGATCTCTTGAGCTTACTCTTTTTTTTTGAGACAGGGTATCACTTTGTCACCCTCGGTAGCAACCCCCAACTCTTGGGCTCAAGTGATTTTCTTGCTTCAGTACCCAGGTAGATGGTACCACAGGCACCTGCCACAATGCCCAGATATTTTCAGAGATGGGGTCCTTCTCTTGTTCAGGCTGGTCTTGAACTTGTGAGCTCAGGCAATCCACCTGCCTCAGCATCCCAGAGTGCTAGGATTATAGGCGTAAGCCATCAGGCCTTGAAGCTTCCTCTTATCTAATTAAAATCCTGTACTCTTTTATCTTTTATCTTGTTATCTTTTATCTTTTCAATAATAGCCATTCTAACATGTATGAGGTGATATCTCATTGTGGTTTGAATTTGCATTTTGTTGATGATTAGTGGTGTTGAGCACCTTTTCACATACTTGTTGGCCATTTGTATATTTTTTTCTTATTTTTGAGGAAAGTTTACTCAGATCTTTCATTTTTAGCCAAGTTATCATCATCATCATTAGCTACGGAGTTGTTTGAGTTCCTCATATATTTTGGATATTAACCTCTTATGGTGTATGGATTGGAGATATTTCCTCCCATCCCATAGATTGTCTCTTCAAACCATTGATTGTTTCCTTGGTTGTGTAGAAGCTTTTAATTTTGATGCAATCCCATTTGTCTATTTTCACTTTGGTTGCCTGTGCTTTTGGGGTCCTATGTAAAAAATCATTGCCCATATCAATGTTGTCAGTGATTGTCAGTAAACATTCAGAGGGTGAAGGGGAAGTTTTCCCTTGGCCCTTACATCAGCATTCATCTTATTCTTGATCACAGGTTATGGGAGAGTGAGAGGAGAACGTCTGGCAAGGCAACACCATCTTGTTGTACAGATGAAATCTCTCAGGTAATCTTGGAGCTGCACTCAGACGGAATAGATGGGAAGCTATGGTAAAAGTTTCTTTGTCAGACCTTTAGAAGTGTCAGACATTTGGTCTCCTTTTCCCGGAGTTAATCTTTCCCAGCTCCAGATAAGGAAGACAAGAAGGGCCTCAGAGACAGCCAGATTGCACCTGCTGTTTGTTTTGTTAGTGTAGATTTTCTCTGTCGATGCTTTTCAAAGCTGCTCCAATGGTCTGTAGCCTCTCTGACTAGCCATCTTGAAATATGCTAAAGAAGTATATTTTTGGGTAAAATATTCTGATTTCCTTCACTGGGATGTACCAGAAAGTGCCCCTATTAAAAAATTTCCCACTGCACAAGCCGTGGGTGCCTGACATCTCTCCAGTGGTGGCTCATTCTGCTTCATCATTCAGCACAGCCCACTTTTAAAAAGAAGCAGTGAATGAACCTGAGGCAAGCTGGAGAAAGAACCCGTGAAAGTGGCCACCTCAGGGGAGGTGGAAGGAGAAATGTTTGAAGTGGGGAGGAAGGCAAGATGGTTTTTAAATGTTTTTGAAGTTTTACCTTACTGTAAAATTGCCTTTAACTCTAGAAATCTAGAACATCCCATTTTTTTGCACACCTGCGATCATATGCGGTGTACCTCTTTCCTCTTCTAGATGCAACTCCCTTGTATTTACCTTTGTACCTACAGGCCCCCACGCAGTGCTTCGCACCTAGTAGTGCAGAGTCGGTGACTTCTCCAAAGGTATTCTCAAGTTTCCTGGGTCTATTGTCCAGGAGACTCAGGAGTCTAGGTGATAGCACTTCTTGGGTAGAAGGAGCCCATGGCTTGGCTTTTCTGAGATTGGTGGCTATGAGTGCTCCTTTGCAGGGCCTTTGGGCTGCTCAGCTGAGGGGGCATTCCCTCTACTGTGCTCAAGGGGGTACTGTGCAGGTAGAATGCATACGGACAGTGCCCCCTGCAGTTGTTTAAGGCCATTACAGCCCATCTCTCCCATTTCAAGGGCTGCTTGACCCTTCCATTTAGCCAGTGGGCATGTTACTTGCACCATCAGGGGCCTGTGGAGGGGAAGCCTGTACTGTCCTAGTTCTCTGGATCCCTGAGTTGGGTATCTTCTCTGAATCTCAGAGAGACTATCAAAAGCTGTTTTGAGGACTCTACAGGATAGAATTGTAAAGAAACAGAACTTTTGGCTCAAGAAATCTCTCTGGAGGATCTTCTTTTCCTTTACCTGGAAAACTCTTGCTTATCTTTCATGACCACTTCTCTGGGCTAAGTCAGAAGGTTAGCAGTGTTGGTCTCTTTCCTCTGGGCCTCCTTAGTGCACTGCTCATTCTCTATAGTAGGAATATTCATAGTTGCCAAGAAAGTCCTCCATGTCAAGTGCCTTCCTGGGTGCTTAAATGTGTAATCTTTTTTTTTTTTGAGACAGAGCCTCAAGCTCTCACCCTGGGTAGAGTGCCATGCATCACAGCTCACAGCAACCTCCAATTCCTGGCCTCAAGTGAGTCTCCTGCCTCTGCCTCCCAAGTAGTTGGGACTACAGGCGCCCGCCACAATGCCCGGCCACGTTTTGGTTGCAGCTGTCATTGTTGTTTGGCTGGCCCAGGCTGGATTTGAACCTGCCACCTCAGGTGTACGTGGCTGGTGCCTTAGCCCGTTGAGCCACAGGTGCCAAGCCAAATGTGTAGTATTTTAAAATCAACTCTAGAATGCTCTGAGGTCATATTATTTTTCAGGTGAGGAGATAGCCTCAGGAAGGTCAGGCTGTCACCCAACTGGTAGGCAATGAAGCTGGGATTCAAATCCAGGCTAACCTGACTCTGGATGACACAGGCTGCTTTATACTATGCCACCTGGATCCTCTGTGGCTTCAGCACGGTTCTGCGTGGTAATCTGGTATTTAGAGTCAATACAGGATCAGATCTCTGAAGTTAGAGAGCATGTTTATTATCTTTGAATCTCAGAATTTAGCATGCTGCCTAAACCACACAAGAGACACTGGGGAAATTCCCTAACTCACTAATTAGGAATTCAAATGTATTTTTTTTTCTTTTTTCTTTTTTCAATTAACATGTATTTTATTATTCTTCATTACATTATTTTCCCTCACCCCCTAGTGGTAAGACAGAATTTATTCACAGAAAAGAATACAGAAAACACTAAGGCTCCTGGTAGAGGGAGAGAACTCAAGTTGGGAGAGAGAAGCTCTCTCCGTTTCTCTCCCGCTCTTTCCCCATCTCTTCCTTTAGGCCTTTAGTCTCAGGGTATATATAGGTGTATGGGTTCCTTGGCCAGGAAACGAATGAATACAGTCCATTCATGGAATTGAGGCCTAGGAAATTCACAAGAAATTGACTTAGGCATAGGAGATGAGACACATTTAGTCCTAAGTGTGAAGTGAAGGAGACACCAAGGCCCAGGTATCTCCTCAGCAGTTGTCCAGCCTTTTTGGCAATTGGAGCCTCTGGTGGAGGTTGGAGGTCCCCCTCCTTGCCTGTCATCCAGCCCGCTGGCTCTTCAGCTGGCTGCCACACCACTGACACTGCCAAGGAGGAAGCGGAAGGTCCGCCAGCCCCACTGAGCTGGCTAGGGCGCCAATCGTCCTGCATCAATTCACCCTCTCTGAGTAGAAACTCCAACTGCTGTTAGGGAAAAGGGGCGAAGACTCGATCTAACTGCTTACTGCTGAATCGGGTGATGATAGAAAGGGGCAGTTGGGGTTTCTCCAGAGGAGAGTGATACAGGGGTTCATGGACTGGAACCATCTTTATTGCATGTGGCTTGATGACATTTCTGGAAAACATAAATCTGATTAGTGTATTTAGTAATAGGCAAAGGTAGAACAGCGTCA
>CAUYON010033829.1:0-14862 GCA_963573935.1 Arctocebus calabarensis
AAAAAAAAAAAAAAAGTATTTCTGGGGTCCTTATACTCTGGGAAACCAAAGCAGGTGGATTGCTTGAGCTCAGGAGTTCAAGACCAGCCTGAACCAGAGCAAGACCCTGTCTCTAAAAATAGCTGGGTGTTGTGGCGGGCACCTGTAGTCCCAGCTGCTCGGGAAGCTGAAGCAAGAGAATCACTTCAGCTTATGGAGAACTTTCAACCTATTATAGACATTTTGTGTTGTCTTAGTGTACACTAGACTTTGCTCTGATTATAAATAAACACTAAATTTCAGTGGCTTAACAATAGAAGTTTATGTCATGCTCACACCAAGTCCTGGGTGGATGATGCTGGTCAAACAGCTCACCTGGGTGGCTCCTCCAAATAGTAATGTAGGGGCAAGCTGCTTGCTATGGAGTCACCCAGGCACCACCCTGCCAGTAGGTCATGAGGATGGTACCTATGGGGAGAGAAAGGAAAGAAACTAGAGCATCTCACAGAGGTTTTAGGAGCCAAACCTGGTAGTGGCAAATATCACTCCCATGCTAAATTGGCCAGAATGCATCACACAGCCCTGTTTGGCTGCAAAATGTTAGGAATATGTAGCTAGGAAGAAAATGAAATGAACACATAGCATTACCTGTCATATGGGGTGATAAAAAGTGAGAAAGTTTGAAACTCCTCGAAAAAGAAAGAAACAACCGAAACCAGGTACGGTGGCTTGCACCTGTAATCCTGGATACAGGGGAGGCTGAAATGGGAGGATTATTTAAGGCCCGGAGTTTGAGACTGGACTAGACAATGAAGTGAGAATTTATCTCTCAAAAAAAAAAAAAAAAAGGCTCAGCGCCTGTGGCTCAACGGGCTAAGGCGCCAGCCACTTACACTTGAGCTGGCAGGTTCGAATCCAGCCCGGCCTGCCAAACAATGACAGCTGCAACCAAAAAAAAAATGGCCGGGCGTTGTGGCAGGTGCCTGTAGTCCCAACTACTTGGGAGGCAGAGGCAAGAGACTTGCTTGAGCCCAGGAATTGGAGGTTGCTGTGAACTGTGATGCCACAGCACTCTATCCAGGGTGACAGCTTGAGGCTCTGTCTCAAAAAAAAAAAGAGAAGAAACCTGAAGCCAAGGAGGCTGATGGCAGTGCCAAGGTTAAAAACGGTAACCTCAAGGCTAAAAGACCCAAGAAGGGAAAGCCCCTCTACAGCTGAAGTCTCATCCTCATTATAGGAATCAGCAGATATTCCCGTTCTGCTGTGTGTTCTAGAAAGACGATGTATGAGAGGAAATTCTCAGCAGCTAAATCCAAGATTGAAAAGAAAAAGAAGGTCCTCGTCACTGTCATGAAACCAGTTGGTAGTAACAAGAATGGTGGTGCTGGGGTGGCTAATCTTTGTAAAATGCCTAGACGTTATCTTACTGAAGATGCGCTTTGAAAGCTGTTGAACCATGGCAAAAAAACTTCAGTCAACACATGAGCAAACCATGAGCTGGCATCAGTCCTGGGGCCATTCTGGTCTTTCTCGCTGGGCACCATAGAGGCAAGAGGTGGTTTTCCCGAAGCAGCTGAGTGGTAGCTTGTTACTTGTGACTTGACTTCTGGTCTTCAATTGAGTTCCTCTACAAAAAACACACCAGAAATTTGTCACGGCCACCTCCACAAAAATTGATATCCCTGATGCTTCACGAAGCAGCAGCTGCAATAGCCCTGGCACCAGGAAAGTAAGATATTTGACACAGAAAAAGAGAACTAAGAGATTATAGAGCAGCGCAAGGTTGATCAGAAAGCTGTGGACTTGGAAATTTTACCAAAAATCCAAGCTGTTCCTCAGCTCCAGGGTTCCTGAGATCTGTATTTGTCCTAATGAATGAACTTTAACCTCAGAAATTGATATTATAAATTTCTTACAAAGAACCTAAGGAAATAATCGACTACTTTAGGAAAAAAAATTATGTACATTCATACCATGGAATATTACTCTAAATAAAAGAAAAACATCTTATCAATACATGGATGAATCTCCAGATAATTATGCTTAGTGAAAAAAGCCAAAAATTAAAATTTACATATGGCATATTTTCATTTATAAATCATTCTTGTTTTTGTTCTTGTTTTTTTTTTATTGTTGAGGATTCATTGAGGGTACAAGAAACCAGGTTACACTGATTGTTAGGTAAATTCCCTCTTACAATCATGTTTTGCCCCCCAAAGGTGTGGCACACACCAAGACCACCCCCCTCGCTCCTTCTCTTTCTCTGCTCTTCTTTTCCCCACCCCTCCCTCATTCTTTCTCTCTCTGCTCTCCCCTGTTTTTGTTCTTTTAGAGACAGGATCTCACTCTGCCACCCAGGCTGGAATAAAGTGGAGCAATCATAGCTCCTTGCAGCCTGGATCTCCTGAGCTCCAGTGACCCTCCTGATTCAATCTCCTGAGTAGCTAGGACACTGGCCTATGCCACCATGCTCGGCTTATTTTAAAAATTCTTTGATATAGCCGGGCTCGGTGGCTCACACCTATAATCCTAGCACCCTGCGAGGCCAAGGCAGGTGGATTGCTGGAGGTCAGGAGTTCAAGACCAGCCTGAGAAAGAGCAAAACCCCATCTATAACAACCAGCTGGGCGTTGTGGTAGTCACCTATAGTCCCAGCTACTTGGAAGGCTGAGGCAAGATAATTGCTTGAGCCCAGGAGTTGGAAGTTGCTGTGAGCTATGATGCCACCACACTCTACTGAGAACAAAATAGTAAGACTCTGCCCCCCCAAAAAGAAAGAAAGTTCTTTTATGTAGAGATGGGGACTTACTATGTTTCCCAGGTTCATCCTGGCCTCAAGTAATCCTCCTACCTTTGCCTCCCAAAGTGCTAGGATTATAGGCATGAGCCACAATGCCTGGCCCATCTATAAAACATTCTTGAGATGGCAAAGTAAAGAAATGGTGAGCATACTGGTGGCTACCAGAGGTAACAGACTAGGTGGGGCAACGGGGAATGGGAGGAAGGTGGGTATGGTTTTAAGAGGATAGCGTGAGCTACCCTTGTGGTAATGGAAATGTTTTGCATTATTATCAATATGCTGGTTGTGATACTATCATATAATTTTGTGACATTTTGCTATTAGGGTAAAGGGTGGATAAGATCTTGTTGTATTATTTCTCACAACTATATGTGAGTTTACAATGATCTGAAAATAAAAAATTTAATTAAAAATCTCTCTCAATTTTAAAATACCATCAACAACATTTAATTATAGCTATTTGGGAGAAGAAGAGAAATACTTTATCAAATTTAGTCACAGTAAAACTGCATCTCAATTTCAGAAATGTTAAGTGTAGGAAAGTATATCTTAGAAACTAGAAAATACAAAGAGTGCCAAAAAGGTGTATACACATTTTAAGAAAGGAAAAAAAGTATATTAAAATTGTAATATTCAGTATATACCAATAACAAAAGATGAACACAAGTCACATTTGACTTCTGCAATTACAAAATGGCATTATAGACACCAGTATGCAATTTATTTGTAAAATTATAATACATCAAACATGTATATAATTTTTATATTATAAAACATGAAAAACATGGCAGAAAAGACACCAAAATCTTAAGAGGTCATCTGTAAGTGGTAGGATTATGGGCTTTTTTTTTTTTTAGCATATCTGTGTTTTCTCATTTTTCTACAGTAAATACATATTACTTACTTTTCTTTTTTTGAGATACTGTCTCACTTTGTCACCCTCAGTAGAGTGCCATGGCATCATAATTCATAGCAACCTCAAACTCTTAGGCTCAAGTAGTCCTCCTGCCTCAGCCTCCCAAGTAGCTGGGACTACAGGTGTCTGCCACAACACTGGGCTATTTTGAGAGATGGGGTCTTGCTCTTATTCAGGCTGGTCTTGAACTCCTGAGCTTAGCCAATTCACTGGCCTCCCAGAGTGCCAGGATTATAGGCGGAAGCCACCATGGCTGTCCTTTGCTTACATGATTTTTAAAGGTACATCGTATTTTTAAGGCATTATTTAGACCAATCCCTAATCCACTGCTTAAAAATCTGTAGCCAATCCTCCAATAACTAGCCACTTCAGTCTTTAATATCATAGAAACCAATAGCTCCCAAAGCAGCCCAGGCAGCTCTAATTATTTGAAACGAAAGCTATTGAAAGCAAAAGTCTGTACAGCCTGTGCCTTTAGATAGTTTAAGGACATGGGTTGATCTCAGCACAGGTCAATTAACTTAGCTTATTCATAGAGGAAAATAATAAAGGTACACTGCCTGCATGGCTCACCAGGGTCAGGCACTACTCAAATATTGTCCATAAGAGACACAGACATGTGAAAGTAAACAGGCAGTGCAAATCCATCTCTGCTAAGCACCCTTTCTAACAATGGACAATTTCTCATTTCCTCAAGTGGTCAGTAGGAAACACAAACAGATTTTAAAGTAGTTGTTATGACCAATAGCCAGAAACAAAACTGGAAAAAACAATCCCATTTATAAGCGAGATTCCCAATCCCCATTAAATGTAGTTAATATGCCTATTTTCTTCATTTTATTTAAAGAGTTTCTCTTTTTCTAAGCAATAAGTGATGTGTGTTCAACTGTGATGCAATATACAGGGGTGACATAAAATTCATGTGCAATTTAAAACAGTTTAACATAGTAAATTGCACACGAACTTTATGTCTACTCTGTATATTAAAACATATAGATTCATGAAAAGAGAAATATAAAGTTCAACTGTGATACAACCAGCCAAGGTTAGCTACTGTTAAAATTTTCCTTCCATACTTTTTTGTGCTTACATATTCATATGCATATATGGTCATATGTATACATTTCAAAACCAAAATTACTCCACTTCTTTAGGCAAAAGGGGGAAAAGATATGATCACATATTATAGTATACTACATGCCATAATAAATTCAGAGGAGTGAAATAATGAAACTATAAGCTATATCCAGTGGAAGATAAACATTTTAAATATTTACCATAATGTATAGGCAACAATAAAATAATATGATTTTCTTACCAGAAAATAAGAAATTAATTTTAGAATGTAGAAGCATTTAAAGAAACCATTAATGGAAAGGTCAATGAGTTTTACATTCTAATATACAACAAAAATCCAGCTATCCTTCAGGATTGAGGCACTCATTCCCTCACCTTCGGGAAAACTGGCTGCTGCTCTCACCTAAGTTATATCTCTCTAAAAATTGTCCTCCACTAAAGAAAAAGCTTCCTTCTCCCGAGGGATAGCTACTTCCAAGGACTGGCCAATGATAGGGCATAGAGTATAAGGCCAGATTCCTTTGCCTCAAAGAAGGGCATCTCCGAAGAGTTATCCCAGCCTTGCAACTCACATGGGAGCCTTTGCTGCAACTGCTGTTACGGTTTATTCCTCCTTCGGAGTAATCTGCTACCAAAAGAGCCTTCAACAGGGCCCCATCCTTCCAGGACACAACTCAGCCACTTGACGGCAAGTTGATTACACTGGGAGGGGACGTGGTTCATTTCAACTGGAATACATATTCTGAGTATGAGCTTATTCTCAGGGCCTCAGCCAGCACCATATCTGAAGGCCGGTAGCAGGTCTGCCCACCAACATAGAAGAATCCTCCCTTTTATTCAGTGGGTCCCAAGAGCCCTTTCACAACAGAAAGGGCAGCAACAGTGGCACCTGACCATGAGATCCAGTATTCCTATTTCATTCCACACAGGTACTGTGTACAGAAGCTGTCAGCTTGATAAAGAAATGAAATGGCTTTTTGAAGGCGCAACTGAGGTGCCACTTTGTAGGTAATACCCTGCAAAAATAGAGTGTGACATTTTCCAGGATGCAGCATATACCCAAGTCAAGTCTACCATTATTGCATGGGCCAGTGTTCTTGATAGGTCTAACACATAGCTCTGGGATTCACGAGAAGGAAGTAGGAGTGGCCCCAGGCCTTGCCTACCATCACCCTCAGTGACCCACTTGTGGTATTTGTGTTTCTTGTCCCTGCAGCTCTGGGCTTTGTGGGTTTGGAAGTCCTGGTGATTAACTGAGGCATCCCTTGATCCCTGTTTGCCCGGTTTTGATAGTAAATGGAGAAAAGGGCAGCAGCCGTAACCTGAGAAGGACATGGTAACCAGAAACCCACCTGCTAAGTCCCCTAGACAGCAGAGCAGAGGATGAAAGAAACTGAAATGTGTTTCTAAATGAAACACATGAATGAGAGAAACTAAATGTGAAACTAAAATGGGCTGTAGAACAGGGACACAATGACTGCCAGTTGCAGCCTTCAGATCAGGAGCAGTAACAAAGGTTGTAATTAGTCCTGGTAACCTTCCTCTTGTAAGTTTCCCCAGGAAAAGAGTCCAACAAAGATCCTGGAATGGATGTTCCCAGAATTTATTATACAAAACTAGTAGACCCAGTGCAAAGGTTTGGCTGCATTGGATGCAAGGGTGTCCTGCTCAGATCCCCTGTTGGACTGAGGCCACCTCTTCTCTCAGCTGCTAGGGATCTTGGCAGCTGACGGCTCTTAGACAAGTCTCTCTCCTGATAATTGTCTTCACCTAATGAGAGTCACCTCACCCAAGTTCATAAGACGCACACATCCAAGGACTAGTCCATGCCCAGCTATGAAGGACCAGCCTCCTTTGCTCTAAAGCAGAGCTCCCTATGGGACTTGCTGAGAGACCTTCGTTGTGACCCCAGTGTATTGCGATTTCTTTTACCCAGTCCTATTTCTTTCACTCTTCCTCTGATATTGGATCCCTGGGTACATCCCAATAAACTCCCTGCATGCAAATAATCATCTCAGAGTTTATTTCTAGGGAACTCAGCAGGCATCAGTTATATTGATTTTTTTGGTTTTGTATTTTAACAGAAATCTAACACTTGTGCAAAACTTTAACTGTGTGACTGTATCTATATACAGTCTATATATTAAAAATCGCTGACTGATCCATAACTGGAAAGCTTATTTACCTCACCAGCAACTTGACACTATTTCTTTTCCTTTTGGAGACCTCGTTTTCCTGGGACTCCATTGCATAAGCTAAATATCAGACGCATCCAGGAAGTTTTTAATTCTACTTCCGTTCATAGGTCATTTCTTTTCTCCTTCAGATCTCTGGTTGTATCAGACGCTGAACTTTTCCTTCCCAAATTTCTAGAAAGCTACTAGTCACTTGTCTCCCTCCACCTGTAGCCAAATAAGTTCCAGATGCTGAGAGAGTTGTGGGAATCACTCCAGTGCTGCCAGTAGGAAGGGAATTTAAATTCATCTGGCTAGCGGTCACCATCTTGTTTTCCTGTTTGTTTCCTTTGCCCCATTCTCTGGTGATCAGAGAGGATCTCCTTTACTTCACAGTATCTTCAACTTTCTTTGCCCATTGAGATTTCAAAACCTCAATATAGTAAATCCCTGTATTAATGACTTAATTATAATTTCAAATCTCTTAATGATGAAGCTATAAACGGGAACTAAATTTGTTCCTTCTTTTCCTTTTCCTTCCCTCTTTCCTTCCTTCAGCAAATTTCTTGCTTACCAACTCTGAGTCATTTCTTAAGTGAAGCTAGGATATACCTATGCTTATTTAAGATTATTAGAAGTGATAGTAAGGACACAACCATTCCCTCTCAAAACTTCCCAAGGGGCCAAAGCTGGCTGCAGACTGCTAGTCTGGCAGAGTCTTACAGCACATCAGACTGGGACAACAACCCAGAGCTCGTACTCTTGGATGGAGAGTTTATTAACAGCATTCTCTTTGTGTAGGAACACCTCCAAGTTTTGTCAAAGCCCACTATATTTAGTGTAGTAAAGTGGAATGTCCCTAACCAGGAGATTTCTATCAACCAGCTAGTCTTCAAAGGCCAACTGGACAGGGAGGCTGGAAACCGCAACTAGACCGCTCCCAGTGGCTCCCTCAAGACTTTAGGCTGTCCTGTACACTTCTAAATCAAACCCCACAGAAAACTGGACCTTCTCTATCCTTATATTGTTGTTGACCTTAGTCCTACAGCCCAGACACACTTTTTAACCTTTCTCCAATCTCCAGGTTTTTGATCTTGCAATTAATTCTCCATTTATAGCCTTGCCTCTCCCTCAGGACATAGCTTGGGGTCAGCAGAAGGAATTAGAGCTTCTTTTCAGCACATTATCTCAGAGTAGAGTCTTTTCAAACTAACACGTGTATAAAGAAGGTATAAAGACAAAGATAGCCACTTTCAACATAGTTTTCCCTCAACTTGTAGAGCCTTTCTTGTTTATGTTCATCTCTTTATCTAACTATGAGCACCATTTCTCTGACTTTGACCTCAGACCTTTGTTTTGCTCTTGAATCATAATTTGTATTTTCTCAGCCTGAGCAAGAACAAGACTCTATCTCTACTAAAATAGAAAAACTAGCTGGGTATTGTGGCAGGCGCCAGTCCCAGCTACTTGGGAGGCTGAGGCAAGCAGATAGCTGAAGCCCAAGAGGTTGAAGTTGCTATGAGCTGTGATACCATGGAACCACTTTACCCAGGGCACAGAGTGAGACTTTGTCTCAAAAAAAAGAATTTAGGTTTGCTTATGCTGGTACAGAACAGAGAAAGCTGAAAGAAGGAAAAAAAATGGCACCACAGATCCCTAGAAAACTCTGAAATTGGAGGCACTGAGTACCTTTGAAGAAATGTGGGGTATAGATAGGAAAGATCAGATTAATCATTTATTTATTTATTTATTTATTTTTCTGACTGAGACTGAGACTCACTCTGTTGCCCTGGGTAGAGTACTGTGATGTCATCCTAGCTCACCTCGAACTCCAGGGATCCAGTGAAACTTCTGCCTCAGTTTTTCTATTTTTCTTTTTCTTTTCTTTCTTTCTTTTTTTTTTTTTTTAATAGAAATGAGGTCTGTCTCTTACTCAGGCTGGTCTCAAACGCCTGAGCTCAAGCAATGCACCCGTGTTGGCCTCCCAGAGTATTTGAAAGCCTTTATAATCAGATCTTCTTTCCACCGTAGCACAGCCAAATAACTACCATGTCACACTCTGGAAGAAGCCTAGAGTTTTATTCTCTTGAAAGCCTGGGTCAAACACTCTGGGCTTCGTATGCAAGGCACAACTGAAATCAGGGATAGTAAATGGAAGTCTATAGACTGAATACCAGGATTTTCCATCCACCAGCCCCTTACCTTTGCTGAATTCCCAGAAGGCTAGAAGGTAGGTTTATAAAACACCCTGTTTCTCTGATGGGGAAAGTAACCAGTCTAAGAGAAGAGATCTCAAATAATGACATTTGGGGGTCCCTTTCCCCCCATATAAGGCTGTGACACTACTCTCAAGCCCAACACTCAATAAGTTCTGCCCACTTGCAGGGAATACTTAAGTGCATCACTCTTACATATGAATAGAAAGCCATTTATGAAAAGTCACTAGTGTGAAATACAGAGTTCAAAGGGAGATGACCATGTAGGAAATAGAAGCAAAGTTCAAAAGCTATGGTCAACATCCTTAGAAAGGTAAGAGAAGATATTGTATCAACAAGAACAGATGCCTTTTAAAACCAAGTAAAACAAAAATGAGAATGGGTATGCGGGGGGAAATCCTCAGAGATTCATAAAAATCTTTTAGAAAATAAAAATATGATAGCAGAAATTTTAAGATTCAATAGAAAAACTGGAAGATCAAGTTAAGAAAATCTCGAAAGAAAGGAAGGAAAGAAAGAAGGAAGGAGAGAAGGAGAGAGTGAAGGAGGGAGGGAGGACGGAAGAAAGGGAAAGGAAAATAGCAGATCAGTTCAAGGGATCCAACAACTGAATCAGTTCTAGAAGGAATAAGCAGAGAAAATGGAGGGGAGTAAATTACCATAACAGCAGTATGCGTGACACTTTCTCAAAACTGAAGAAAACATGTTTTCAGATTCAAAGGGCCGATTGTGCTGAGTTCATTCTGCATAGTGGATAAACAAAGACCCTGTTCTGAGGTACATCATCATAAAACTTCAGAAAAAATAATCTCAAAACTTTCCACAGAGAGGGAAAAAGAACCCCAAGACCCTTCGAGTCCCACAGGATGTACACATGTCAAACTTATCAATAGCATCATAGAAAGGTAGAAGGCGAAGAACCAGTGCCTTTAGAATTCTGAGGGAAAATTCTTTCCAACCTAGAAACTTTCTGCTCAGACTATCATTCAAGTGTGAAGCCAAATTAAAAACATTTTCAGACATGTAAGGTCTCAAAACAATTCACCTTCCATGAACTTTTTCTCAGGAAGCTATTGCAGGGTGAGTTTCATCAAACACAGTAAGTAAACCCAGAGGAAAATATGAGATCTAGGAAATCAAGAGATCCAGTAAAAAAAAAAAAAAAAAAAAGATGCAGAAGGAATTCCCAAAATGATGAAAAAGGGAAGTTCCAGACAGCTGGGCAGCTGGCTTGGAGAGCAAGCAGTCCAGACCAGAGCTGGACAATGAAAGCCTCCGGGATGACATCCAGAAGAGAAGTCTGTGAGAAAACAAAACTGATAGAGCAGGAGATTCGTAATTCTGTGAGACGGCTTAGGGAAAAACTTGTGATTACGTCATGGAAACTGATGTTTCAAAAAGATAATTATTAACCTAAGGGAAAACAAAGTGATTGTATCAGATATGGAGTGAATAGCAAGTAGTTCATCTGGGAACAATATTTTCATAGGCTTCCTACTGTAAACACTGAAGATGGATTTAACCAAACTGTGGTGAGAAGGGAAAGATGGGGAAAGATGAAGGGGTACATTTCAGAGGTTGGTCTGAGAAAGCTAGATCTTAACCTCCATACAGGAAATCAAGAAATAATATCCAAAACTGAAAAGTCAAGGGAAAAAAAGTATAAGCACCAGAAGAAATGGATAAAAATATGAATATATTAATAACTGGGTATGTGGTACAGAAATCAGAGGTGGGGAGGAGTGGGAAAAGTGACTGCCATTTTGTTTTATTGTTGTTAAAAACTTGTATTTGACTTTTTATACCATGTGCTTATATATTTTTATTTTTAAAAAGACAAAAGTAGGCTCGGAGCTTGGTGCCTGTGGCTCAAGTGGCTAAGGCGCCAGCCACGTATACCTGAGCTGGCAGGTTCAAATCCAGCCCGGCCCACCACACTATGATGGCTGCAACCAAAAAGTGGCTGGGCGTTGTGGCGGGCGCCTTGTAGTCCCAGCTACTTGGGAGGCGGAGGCAGGAGACTCGCTTGAGCCCAGGAATTGGAGGTTGCTGTGAGCTGTGATGCCACAGCACTCTATCCAGGGTGACAGCTTGAGGATCTATCTCAAAAAAAAAAAAAAAATAGGCTTGGCACCCATAGCTCAGTGGTTAGGGTACCAGCCACATACACTGGAGCTGGCGAGTTCAAACCTGGCCTAAGCCTGCTAAACACCAATGACAACTGCAACAAAAAAAATATCTGGGCATTGTGGTGAGTGCCTGTCGTCCAAGCTACTTGGGAGGCTGAGGCAAGAGAATCACTTAAGTCCAAGAGTTTGAGGTTGCTGTGAACTGTGACACCACAGCCTCTAACAAGGGCAACATAATTGAGACACTGTTTCAAAAAAGAAAAATTGAAAAGATTAAAGTAGGCCAGATGTGATGGCTCATGTCTATAATCTTAGCACTATGGGAGGTTGAGGTAAGAGGATTGTGTGAGCTCAGAAATTCAAGACCAAGTTGAGCAAGAATAAGGCTCCTTTACAAAAAATTTAAAAATTAGCCAGGTGTGGTGACAGCATCTGCAGTCCCAGATACTCAGTAGGTTGAAGCAGGAGCATTGCCTCAGCCCAGGAATTTGAAGTCACTGTGAGTAATGGTGGCACCACTGCACTCTAGCTGGGGTGGGGGTGGGGCACAGTGAGACTGTATCTAAAAAAAAACAAAAACAGAAAACAATAATAAAGCAAAAAAAAAAAAAAGTAGATTAGAGAGGAAAGGGAGAAGATAAATTAGAGTAGAAAAAAATGGAGCCCAAGTCAGAAGTCATTCTAGGTCCAGTACACATCATTGCTAAAGATAGGCTGAAATTTTAGTTCTGAGCTTTTTAGCAGCCTGTACAAAGTGAGGAACGTAATCGTTTCAGTTTCACAATCTCCAAGAGATAGAAACAAACCACTTACTCAGTAGAAATATGTCTATTCCTAATACAGAGATCTGAGAGACAGTTTTCCCATCTGTCCTCCTAAAGAGGACACCATGTGACATAGTGAACCACATCCTCACCAACTTACCAACAGTAAATGCAACAAATGAGTTTCATAGAGTTGTTTCTCACCATGTCTCTCCACATAGATGGATGGCAAAATGCCAACACAGTCCAGTAAAAGCAATTCTACAAAGTGCAAATCTGTTCCCTTCATTAAGACAATAATGTATGGTGTTTAGAGCGTGGGCCTAGGCTCCAAAGATCTTTCTCAAACCTCAAGATCTTTACTTAACTACTCTATACTCAATTTTCTCATCTATAAAATGGGTCTGAATTACTATCTCATGAAGATTAAATAAGTTCAATCATGTGAAGCAATTAGAACAATTCCTGGCATATAAGTTTAATAATATAAGCACTAAAACAGAAAAAAGGTATCCCTTCTTCAAAGACTGTTTTTATTAAATAGGTCTTACACTTTAAAACTACAGTAAAGAAAATGGTGTGGAATTGGTGGAGGAATAGACACATAGACCAAGGAAGTAGAGAAATTGATAAGTATGTCCCACTGATTTTCAATAATGGTGCAAAAATAGTTCAATGGAGGAAAGAGTTGAACAAAGGATGTTCGAGCAGTTGGACATCCACATGCCAAAAAATGAACTAAACCTCACACCTATACAAACATTTACTCAAAATGGATAACAGATTTAAATGTAAAACGTCAAACTATGAAATTTTTAGCCAAAAACAATGGAGATCTTTAGGACCTAGGGATAGGTGCAGACTTCTTCGATATGTTACTCAAAGTGTAATCTTCAGAGAAAAATCAATAAATTAGATGTCATCAAACCTAAAACAATCCCTGTTAAGAGGATGAAAAAACAAGACAGACTGGGAGAAAGTGTTTGCAAATGAAAAAGTATTACAGTAAATATTATAAACCAAACATCTAACAAAGGACCATAAAGAACTTTCAAAACTCAACATAAGGAAATAATGCAATTAGAAAATGGGCAAAAGGGCAGTACCTGTGGCTCATCAAGTAGGGCGCCGGCCCCATATACCAAAGGTGGTAGGTTCAAGCCTGGCCTCGGCCGAACTGCAAAAACAGAAAAATAGCCGGGCGTTGTGGCGTGCCCCTGTACTCCCAGCTACTCAGGAGGCTGAGGCAAGAGAAAATTGCCTTAGACCAGGAGTTGGAGGTTTCTGTGAGCTGTGTGACACATGGCACACACCACCACTTTACCGAGGGCGATAAAGTGAGACTCTGTCTCGACAAAAAAAAAAAAAAGAAAAGAAAGAAAGAAAGAAAATGGGCAAAATAACATGAACAGACATTTCTGCAAACAGGATATAAAAGTGGCATAAAAGCAGAAATATGTTCAACATCATTAGCCATTAGAGAAATGCAAATTAAGACCATGATGAGATACTATGTATCACCATACATTCTATTAAAATGGATAAAATAGTAACAATGCCAAATGTTGGTAGAGAAAACTGACTTTCTCATATATTGCTGGTAGTGATGTAAAATAGTAGCCACTGTTTTTTCTTTTTTTATTTGAGACAGATTCTCACTCTGTTACCCTAGGGAGAGTGCTGTGGTGTCACAGCTCCCAGCAACCTCAAACTCTTGGGCTTGAGCAATCCTCTTGCCTCAGCCTCCTGAGTAGCTGGGACTACAGGTGCCTGTCATAACACCTGGTTAGTTTTTCTATTTGGTACAGGCAGGGTCTCACCCTTGCTCGGGCTGATCTCGAACTCCTGAACTCAAACAATCCACTTCCCTCAGCCTCCCAGAACACTAGGATTACATGCATGAGCCACCATGGCTGGCCCTAAAATAGTAGCGACTCTGCACAACAGTTCGGCAATTTCTTAAAAATCTAAATATATACTTACCATGTAACACAATAATAGCAATCATAGGTATTTACTTGGAGAAATGAAAATGTACGTCCACACAAAAACATGTGCAAGAATGCTCATTGTTGCTTTATTTGCAATAGCCTAAAATTGGAAACAACCCAAATATCCTTCAATGGGCAAATGGCATTTATATGAAGAAGTATTACTCAGGAATAAAAAGAAACAAACTATTGACACGTGCAATAGCTTGGGTGGATCTCAAGAGAATTATGCTGAGTGAGAAAAAAAAGCCAGTCTTAAAAAGTTTGATATCATATGATTCCATTTATCTAACATTCTCAAAATGATAAAATTATAGATATGGAGACCAGACTAGTAGTGCTAGACAAGGGAGAGAGAAGTATAGGTGTGATGGTAGAAAGGCATAAGGGCTCTCTGTGGCAATAAAACAGTTTTACATTTTAATTGTGATTATTACTACCAGAATCTATTCACATGATGAAATTATATAGATACACACAAGTGCATGTAAAACTGATGAAATCTGAATAAATTCAATGGATTGTGTCAAGATCACTGTCCTAGATTTGATATGGCACTACAATTATCTAAGATGCTACCATTGGGGGAAACTGTTTAAAGGATACACAAGACCTCCAGGTACTATATTTGTAACTTCTTGTGACTCTATTATTATTATTTTTTCTCTTTTGAGACAGAGTCTCACTCGATTGACATGGGTATAGTACCCTGGCCTCATAGCTCATAGCAACCTCAAATTCCTGGGTTCAAGTGAGCCTTTTGCCTCAGCCTTCCCTGTAGCTGGGACTACAGGCGCCCACCACAGCGCCCAGCTA
>CAUYON010033831.1:0-15503 GCA_963573935.1 Arctocebus calabarensis
CCCGGGTTCAGTACTGAGTGTGGGGGAGAGGAGAGGCCCGGGTTCAGTACTGAGTGGGGGGGAAGGGGAGGCCCGGGTTCAGTACTGAGTGTGGGGGGGAGGGGGACTGGTTTCAGTACAGAGTGTAGGGGGAGGGGGGGCCCGGGTTCAGTATTGAGTGTGGGGGGGAGGGGGCTTGGGTTCAGTACTGAGTGTGGGGGGCAAGGGGGGGCCCGGTTTCAGTATTGAGTGTGGGGGAAGGGGACCTAAGCAGAGTGAAGTGGGAGGGCAGCATGGGGAGTGGGCCAGAAAGCACTTGCTGGGCAGCCTCCTGCTGAGAGTTCTGTGCACCCTGGACGCCGGTGGCCATGGCCTCATATTACAGCGTTCTTCAGCACCCCAGGTGCAAGAGCAGTTAAAGTATACCACTAATCTGATGGACTGGAGCTGGCAGTTTTGCCTTGTGAGTATAATGGACGCACCCCGGGAAAGGGGACTAAGAATGTTGGCAGGGCCATGTTCAAGCTGCTGACCATGTATTCTGACCGCAGGAGCAAAGGATGGGAAAACACAGAGGCAGATGTGACCTTTATCTTTGGATTTGCACTCGGAAAGGAATCATGTAGTGATTAAGAGCACAGACTCTGAAATTTGCTTTTACAACCCACTCACTGACTTGGCGCCTGTGGCTCAACAGGCTAGGGCGCCTGCCACATACACCTGAGCTGGCGGGTTCGAATCTAGCCTGGTCCCGCCAAACAAGACAGCTGCAACCAAAAATGACCGGGCGTTGTGGTGGGCGCCTGTAGTCCCAGCTACTTGGGAGGCAGAGGTAGGAGACTCACTTGAGCCCAGGAATTGGAGGTTGCTGTGAGCTGTGATGCCACAGCACTCTATCCAGGGTGACAGCTTGAGGCTCTGTTTCAAAAAAAAAAACCCACTCACTACAGGCTGGATGACCATGGGCAAGTTACCTGACCCTTCTGTCCCCTTTCAATTTCATTCATAAAAAGGGGATATTAATAACACCTTCCTTATCAAATGAGTTAAATTAACATATGTAGACTCAAACTGATACAGGATAAGGTCTATTCTAAGTATTATCCAGTGTCCTCTGATATCTCTATTTTAGTAACAGCACCTCCATCTACCTAAGTCATTACAGCAACTTCACAGTCGCCCTTGAGACCATGCTCCCTCCCCAAGTAGAATTCACCTTAAGGTCCTATCACTGTAGCTCCAAAATAGACTTAAAATCCTGCTACTTTTCTACTTCCTTTGCTACTATGTCAGTGTCAAACAACATCATCTCTGGCTTGGACCAAGGCCACTTCCACATAACACCCCTTCCGCCCACCCCCGCTTCCTCTCCCGCAACTCTACACTCTGTTTTCCACACAGTCATTGGGCAGAGTTTGTCAATCTCAGGTTATCGCTATTTGGCATGTGGGGCCAGATAATTCTCAGGGTTGGGAGGGCGCCCAGTGCATCTTAGCTTCTGCCAACATGACAGCAGTAGCACCTCCCTCTTCCCCCGGTTGTAACAGAAGATCTCTCTGGACGTTGTCATTGCAAATGTCCTCTGGGGGACAAAATCATCACTGCTCCAGGCAGACACAAGAGCATATTATGGAGTTATCCCTTTGACCAAGATGACCGAGTAGAGATTGTACAGTCAAAACTCGAGCACAGGCATCCCAACTTCGATTTCAGTCCTCTTTTCATTAGTCCAAACTTTTTACTAGTCCAAGTGTCAGTGCTTAGTTTAAGAAAAAGTACAGTTTAAGGCTGAAGGCCTTACACTGTAGCACTTTGGGAGGCCAAGGTGGGAGGACTGCTTGAGGTCAGGAGTTCAAGACCAGCCTGAGCAAAGTGACTCTGTTTTGAAACAAAAGGAAAGAAAAGGAAGGAATTAAGAAATTAGTTAGCTAGGCATGGTGGCATGTGTCTGTAGTCCCAGCTACTTGGGAGGCTGAAGCAGAAGCACAACCATCACCGTCCCCTGCCCCCAGCCAAGGAGTTTGAGGCTGCAGTGAACTATGATGACACCACTGCACTATAACCCTGGCAACAGAAACCTTGTCAAAAAAAAAAAAAAAAAGAAAGAAAGTGGGGAGTGGGGGGAGAGGGAGGGAAGGGGGAGGGAAGAAAAAGACAATTTCACACCAACACAAAATGATTATCTTACATGGCAAAGGGGCATGAAGGCAGTTGATAAGCCAATCGTCAGCAGGGAGTCTCTTGCTTTACCTTGGAGGGCCTGGTATAAGCACAGGGTCCTCAAGTTTGCAAAAGGGAAACAGCAAAGGTCAGAGAGATGTGATGTAAGAGCTTGACCTGCTGGGCTTGGCGCCTGTGGCTCGACGGGCTAAGGCGCCAGCCACATACACCTGAGCTGGCGGGTTCGAATCCAGTCTGGGCCCGCCAAACAACAAAGACGGCTGCAACCAAAAAAAAAAATGGCCGGGCGTTGTGGCAGCCGCCTGTAGTCCCAGCTACTTGGGAGGCACAGGCCGGAGACTCACTTGAGCCCAGGAATTGGAGGTTGCTGTGAGCTGTGATGCCACAGCACTCTACCCAGGGCGACAGCTAGAGGCCCTGTCTCAAAAAAAAAAAAAAAAAAAAAGAGCTTGACCTGCTGGTGTTGGCTTTCACACAGAGGGACCTTGAGCAAGGCCCTGCAACAGCCCCATGCTCTGGGAGGCCCCAGGATACAGAGCAGAGCCTAGCCCAGTGGGGCCCCTTCCAGGCTTCTGAATACGGTGATAAACGTGTGTGATTTTTTTTTTTTTTTTTCAGTTTTTGGCCGGGGCTGGGTTTGAACCCGCCACCTCTGGCATATGGGACCAGCACCGTACTCCTTTGAGCCACAGGTGCTGCCCAAAACCTGTGTGATTTTAAGCCATTAAAATTGGGACAATGTGTTACAGCAATAACAGAAAAGAAAAAATACAATCTCTTTCTAGCTGTAGAGCCTTAGAGTTAGTTACTTAAGTTCTCTCAACAGAAGTTTCCTCAGTTATCCTAATAATGATAATAATACTTAATGCTTAGTTTATTGTGAGGAATAAGTGAATACCAGAAGTGACCTGATCCATTCCTGGTTTTGTGGACTGAATTGTGTTTCCCCCCAAATCCCTAAGTTGAAACCCTAACCCCCATACCTCAGAGCTTGGCCGTATCTGGAGATAAGCTCTTTAAAGAGATAATCAGGGCTGGGGAGGCCGCCTGGGTGGGGCCCAAATACTTGACTGGTGTTCTTATGAGAGCATCGCCAGGGGCCAGTGGGCACGGAGGGAGGCCATGGGGAGCTGTGGTGAGAGGACTCCACCTACAAGTCAAGCCAAGGGGCCTCGAGAGAAACCAGCCTTGCCAATACCTTGATCTTGATTTTGCAACCTCCAAATTATGAGAAAAGTTTCTGTTGTGAGCCCCCCACAGGCCGTGGTGTTTTGCGGGGCAGCCCCAAGGGCCTTACACACCTGATCCTGCTGGACAGGCAGTGGGTCCACTCCTATTGCTTCCTCCTCCTGACAAATTTGGGAAGTGGTACCATTCTGTGGGCTGCATCAAGGACAGCAGGTGACACGGGTCGAGTCCTGGGCTCCCCTTTGGCTCTGAATCCCAGGGTGTGCCGTCTCCTCCACACGCGTGTGGCCCACCCTCCACACCATTTTGCACTAGTCCCCCCACCCCTGTTAACAAGGGTAGGGAGAGACTGAGGCTATGATCTATTCACAATGAATGCAGTTAGGCCCCCAGAGCCACTCTCACTCTTCAAAGCCAATAGTACCATCCCTACAGGCGGGAGGCAGGAACTGATATCCTGAGACATGAACCAAAGGGACTCTGGTCTGGGGCCATCTGGGCCCCGCCCTCAATGAAGGGCAGAGATAATTGCTGAAATCAGTGAGGTTTGATACAAAGCCCCAGACAGAGTTCTGAAGGCCTCTCGCTGCTTCCCACCAGGTTCCCAGAAGGTGGAGAAGAGTCTGATGCAACCGACCACCTAGAGGCAGAGTTCATACACCCGAACGGATGCTCAGCAGCCCCTCCCGTGGCCCCTGCAGGCCTCCACCCCACTTTGTGCTCCCAACACCCCACGCTTGAGAATGTCTCCACCTATGATGGAAGCCAAAACCAAAATACACCAAAAAGCAGATGTGTAGAAAACAGAGACAATATTGGAAGAGGAAATGTAAAACAGAAAAATAGCTATGGCTAATATCCTCAGAGAGAAAGGAGACTCTATTTCACCCACAAAGTAAAGAGCGGATTGTTATTTTTACAAGGAGCATTAAAAAGCGGCGGTACCCAAGGCTCAGTGAGTAGGGCGTTGGCCACACATACCAAGGGTGGTGGGTTCAAAACTGGCCCAGGCTAAACTGTAACAACAACAACAACAAAAAATAGCCGGGTATTGTGGCGGGTGCCCATAGTCCCAGCTACTCGGGAGGCTGAGGCAAGAGAATCACTTAAGCCCAAGAGCTGGAGGCTGCTGTGAGCTGTGATGCCACAGCACTCTACTGAGCATGACAGTGTGAGACTCTGTCTCTAAAAAAAAAAAGAAAGGAGAATAAAAAAAAAGGAAATCTAAAAATAAGATAGCAAAACTGAAAGGCTTAAAAGAAAAATGATACCAAACTAAAAAAGTATCCAAGAAAAGGGTATACAGTTGATCCCTGGGTTACAAATGAGATAGCCTCTGGAGGTTCATAAGTTGAATTTGTATGTAAGTTGGAACAGGGGCTTTTACCTATTCCCTGTAATAGCCTCTGTCTGCAAGTGTGAGCTGTGCGTGAGTTGGATGTTTGTAACTTGGGACTGAGTGCCTGTAACTTATAGATAAAGTATGAATAAAATGTACCTGGTCATATTGATGTCACCAAATGTTATGATATGAATATTTCAAGAAAACAGCAGAAGTGAAATTTCCCTTTTGTGTGTATCTGTATATGTGTTTCATCCAGGAGGGGGTAAGAGAACCAGCTCCTCATCTTCCACAGAGGAAGTCAGAGCAGAAACCGAGCCGGAGCGGTGGCAGCTGTGAGTGACGACCTGTGGTCGGGTCACAGCCGCCGTCCCCGCAGCAGCAGTGACGCTGTGGGGTGAGTTTGGCAATCTGACTCATTTTCTTTTTAACAATCTTTGTAGAAAAAACTGACTTTCAAGGGTTGTATGAATATAAAAGGGTTTTTTAAATCTGAAATTAAATTTTAAAGAGTAAACAGATATAGAAATTGGCAGTATCTGGCTGTAGCACACATTCTGTATAATGACACTTTTTAAATTCTTATTATTTTATGATTCACTCTTATTATATGACTTTTCTAATGTTGCTTATAATAGTCCAAGAAGCATTCCTTTTTTTCCTTTTTCCGAAACTCTTTCCTATGTATCAGCAAAGACACCCAGGAAGTTTTGAGAGCACGTTCTGCAGTGACAGTGAATGGGCGTCCTGCCCTCTCGGTGGCCTCCAGCCCTCCCCCTGCTGAAGAACCCAAGTCCTGGGCACGTTCTACCTCTAGCTCAGACAGGGTCCGAGGGAGCTGGCTCTGGAGTGGGCAGAAAAGCAGGAAAGTGCCCCAGATCGCCCTCCAGCTGTAGCTGCTGACTGGAAGATGACAGCCACTCGGCCGAGGACCCAGTGGTGCAGGTTCCAGGCAGGTGGAGGGCTGGCAAGGCCGATGCTTCAGCACAGACCTGCAATTTGCTTCCCCACCTTTCCAAGGGGCAGCTGTCTGCTCACATTTTACATTCTGATTGAATATACATTAGCATAATGAAGTGTCTTCTGCTCCTGCTTCTCTGGAAAAGCTGCCCTATTCATTCAGCCACCTTGGAGAAATAGACACCCTGGAGTTTTAACTTTTCAAATCTTGATCGTTTATGCCAGGGAAGCAAAGTCTCTGACCCCAAGTCACTCAAGGAGCTGGCAGCAGACCCCAACCCAGACCCAAGTCCAGTGGAGGCTGGAGCCCGTACCCTAAATTCCTGGCACTGAACCCCACATCCTGCCCATGCATCTCGACCCTGATGGCAGCAACCAACCAAATTCTGGGACTCAGCACTCAAATTAATGTAACACTCCCGGTGAAATCAACTGTCAGTGCCTTTTAAAATCAAAAGCAAACACAAAAAACGAGAGCTGTTCCAAAGGTTAATTGATTCAACTCAACCCAGCAAATACTTTTTGAATATCAACTCAGAGACAGACGCTGATTCACATTCTGTCGGGATGTGAGGACAGGGGAGGGGAGATGAGAGGCCAGCAAGAGGGACTCGAGTAAGAAACACCCCGTCCTTGTTCTCCCAGGGCTTCTTTCTGTAGGTGAGAACACCCAGTGATCAGAACCGACCCATACACGCTTCTTAAACAGCTAAGCTGGAAGGAAGAGAGTATATAAAAATACTGCCCCAAATGAACACGCGCCAGGCTGACATTTCACGGGACACACACACGGGGCTCCAGCTCTGCTCTGCCTCACCATGGTAACCGCCAGGGCCCTCATGCCAGATGGCTTTTTATAGCCTCTGAGTGTGACTGGGGAGAACCTACAGGGATGGATGGTAAGGTCCCCTCCCTCTCGGCAGCACAGAACCCCAAGTATGTCTCTCAAAACAAACCCTCTTCTAAGCAGCACATCTTGAGAAATCGAGTAATTCCTACTACGTACCAGATAATTAATGCCTTCAACAGACACTGGCCAAGTCCCAAGTATTCTGGCCCGTGGGGCACCGCCAGCATGGCATGTGCTAGGACCAGCGCAGACGGGAGGGTTGCCCAGCAAGTTGATTTCCTTACAGTTCTGAGCTGGGAGGTCCAAGACCAAGTGTGGCAGGGTGGGGTTTCCTGAGGCCGCTCTCTCTCTCCGGCTCTCAGACTCCTGCCTTCTCACCACGTCCTCATCTGGTCTTGTCTTTGCAGGTGCATCCCCGATGTCCCTTTTTCTGTCCAAATTTTCTGTTCTTGTAAGAACACCTGTCAGATTGGATTAGGTGACCCTAACAAACTCATTTTAATTTAATGGCCTTTTTAAAGGTCTTATCATCAAATATAGTCATACTCTAAGAGACCAGGGGTTGAGACGAACTATTTAATTTGGTAAGACATAATTCAACCCGTAACAGAAGGGGCAGGGACAGTCGGGCTCATCTCCTCCCCACACCCCCTCAGATGTTCATCCCTCCCTCCCGTGTATGTCAGCATCAGCTGAGGGGCACTTATTAAAAACTCAGTCTCCTGGGCATGACGGCGTCCCATTAATTCCCTAGTCTGGGGTCAAGCCCACCCAATTCTGAGGTTCCAAAGATGAAAAGACAAGATCTTTGACCTCAAGAGGTTCCCACCTGTGTGGGGTGGGGCCTCCTTGCACAGGCACCACACCAAGCTGACATCTGCCCACTGTCCCGAGTCAAAGCTCCCAGCGCTCCGAGTGTGACCTTCCTTTGCTTGTGCTCTTCCTAACGACTGGAAGCTCACCTCCCTGCTCCTATCTCTGTCCTCCCTAACACACAGCTCAACATCCCTCCTTAAGAGATCCTCTTACTTGGTGAACCCAGGGTCACTCAGAAAAACCTAGAGTTCTAGATAGCTAGGATTACTGATCCACTAATTTTATTTTATTTCGGGATAGTCTCACTATGTTGCTCTTGGTAGAGTGTCATGGTGTCGCAGCTCACAGCAACCTCAAACCCTTGGGCTTAAGCAATTCTCTTGCCTCAGCCTCCCAAGTAGCTGGGACTACAGGTGCCCGCCACAACACCCGGCTATTTTTTTTATTATTGTTGTCATTGTTGGTTGGCTAGCCCTGGCTGGGTTCGAACTCACCAGCCCCAGTGCATGTGGCTGGTGCCCTAACCTTTGAGCTACCAGCACCAAGCCCCATCCCACTAAGTTTAATCAGAGTACATAATTTATCCCTTTTCCAGGACACCATGAGCTCACAGGTCCCAAGGACTACATTCTTCATCTCTGTAATTCTAGAGCCTAGCCCAGTGCCGGCATTGTCAGAGTTCAATAAATTAAATAATTTGTACATTTTAAAATAGAAGTAACACGCCCACCCTTGGCGCTCTCTGTCTTGGTTTTGATCACCAAGGCACTCGGGGGGGGGGGGCGGGGGGGGCCAGAATAGCCAGAATATAAGTGAAGGGGCAAAGGGGTGATTCGCTCTCTTAACGAATCTTTCCTGAGCATCTCCCATCCTCCAGTCCCTACTGGCTGGTGGGGACACAACAATGAGCAAAGCACCCCTCGTCCAGCCTTCACAGGGCCCGCGTGTCCACACCTGCTAGGCAACAAAAGTGCCAGGTCTGGGACCCTGCAAACGTCTCATTAGGAAGTGGGGAGGGGTGGGAGAGACAGTTACAGAGGAGCAACAGGAAACTTCCCAGGGCGGCAATACCTTCATCATCTGAATGGTTTTAGAGGTGTCTACACATGTCAAAAGTTAAATTGATATTTAAGATATGGGCAGTTTATTGTAAGTTAAGTATAGCTCAATAAAGTTATTAAAAATAATGTGATTATGGTGAAAATGAGAAATGAGATTTGTGTGTGACAAGGGTGAGAAGAAGGAAATTGGTAGGAGGCTTTTTAAAGATAGGATGGATAGACCTACACAGTAGTTTATCATCTTTTTTTTTTCTTTTTAAGACAGAGTCTCACTGTCACCCTTGGTAGAGTGCTGTGGCATCACAGTTCACAGCAACCTCAAACTCTTGGGCTAAAGCAATTATCTTGCCCCAGCCTCCTGAGTGGCAGGGACTACAGGCGCCTGCCACAAGGCCTGGATATTTTTGCTGTAGCTCAGGCTGGTCTAGAATTCATGAGCTCAGGTGATCTGCACGCCTTTGCTCCCAGAATGCTGGGATTACAGGTGTGAGCCACCATGCCTAGCCTATTTTATAATCCTAATTAATGGAAGTCATTTAGACCCATACTTTCAGTTTCCATTTGGGAATCTGAGGCTCAGGGGGCTCTGACTGTCCTGTGGTCCCGTAACTCTTTTCTGGTCATTAATACTATCCATTTAGGTGACCACTAAGAACCATCCTCCGTAGAGGTGCTTGAAGCCGATCGTCTCACTGGTCCCCACCTTCCTTCTAAGCAGGCATCTTTATTCCCTTGTATGAGGAATGAGGGCACAGGCTTAAACACTCTGCTGAAACCCACATGGCTAGAAAGTGGAAGAGCTGTAATTCAATCCACGTCAGTCTGAGCCCACTGTTAATAATTATCTACAAAGTATTTTGGTTCTAAGCATAAAGTGAAATTATACAAATTTTCTATTATAAAACACAGAATCTTTGAGGTGAGGACATGATGGTTGCATAAGATTGTTAATGCCACTGAAATGTGCTCCTTGACATGGTTAATTTTCTACTACATAAACTTTACTTCAATAAAAAACAAATGTTTGTCTTTAGTAAAACACACAGTGAAATGAAGCTATTTCCAGCCTTATATTTTTTTTAACAGATCTACTATTTCAAAAGCCCTCTGGAAATTTTTTTTAAAGTTGCAAAATAATGATAGATGACAAATCAGAGCCATCCACAGTGCAGGAGAGTGGCATAAAGAGCCCCTAGCTGCAGGTAGCCCCGCTTCCCGGAGGCAGGTGGGCCGGAGTTCATCGGCCAAGGCACCTGGGTGGGTCTCTAGGCCTTTGAAACGCTCCAGCCTCCTCTGGTCGCCTTGCGGTCTCGCTGGAAGACTCGTAAGGCTCAAATAAGGGAAACAGTTAGCAACTTGGATTTCCTCTAAAAAGCAAGACAAAACGGAGGCATTACCATTACCGCGGAAACACTGTGACCTGAGGAGACGAGCGCCCCTGCCGCAGGACAGTCCGGGCACCTGCCGGGAGCAGCCGCGTGACAGGCCGGGGCACCTGCGAGGCGGCTGCGCCTCTGCGCAGGCCCGGACGCTCCCTCGGGCGTCACGTGGCCTGCGGCCTGCGCCGGCTCCTGCAGGCCAGGTAGGCAGGAGGGGATGCTGCCCCCGCCGTCCGCACCCACGCGCCGCACACGGACAGCCACCGTCTTGGCATCAGTAGCTGCAAGTGGGGGCAGCGGGAAAGCAGAGCTGACCAGTGGACGCCGGCTCCTGGGCCCTGTGCGGCAGCGGGTGGAGAACCCCGCCGTGCCGGAGCCTCGGTGCTTCCCGCAGAAGCGTGAGGGTAACAAGGTGGCTGCCGAGTTCCCCGCTGACGCGACTCGGGTGAGTCCAACTCGGAGGGCGCGGTGGGACTGAACTGTACCCCCGCCTCGTCCGCACACTGGCCGCGCTGCGCACCGGAGCACATGGAGCCTGTGTCTGCGTCTCCCCCGCAGAGCGCTGGGGCTGGGCAGGTGCGAGGGCACTCGGTCAGCAGCAGCTCTGACCGTGACTCTCCCTCCCGCTGAGCCGTCAGCTCCTACCGGGAAGGATGAAAACATTTTTGGAAACGTGCCTACAATTGGTATTTCAGTTTGCTTCAGATGTGTACAAACAGGCTGCCAGACTGCCGTCCTAGTCAGGGCTGTGTCCTGCTCGGAGCTGCTTTTCCCTGGGGGTGCCTCTACCCGCCCCCCACACCCCACTCAGTCTTCTCTCCCCCATATCCCTTGAACTTGAGGCTCCAGAGACCTGAGTGCCACGAAAGGCTTCCAGAGTCAGGAGGTCAGGGTCACCGTGTGGGATTCAGTCCCTTCAGCCCTTCCAGCTAACCAGCCCTTGGCTGAGAGTGTGACAGGCAAGACAGCCTGGGGTTTGCCTTGCAGCCACGTTTAGGCTGGGCACTCCGCCCAGTCAATTCCTGCAGAGAGAGGACTCCAGCCTCCTCTGGTTGCCTTGCGGTCTCACTGTAAGACTCGTAAGGCTCAAATGAGGGAAATAGTTAGCAACTTGGATTTCCTCGAAAAAGCAAGACAAAACGGAGGCATTACCATTATCGCGGTCAGTCCTGGACTTGGCAGTGATGTGAATGCCACATATCCCTGAAACTCCCTCCTCTGGTCCTTCGTTTCTCTCTCCTGCCACAGCCACTGTCTGGGAGAGGGGTGGGGTGGAAGTGCAGGCTGCCTGCCCCCCAACCCCCACGGCTACCCTTACCACCCACCCTAGCAAGGCTCTATAATTTCTGTCCCTCCAAAATCCAAGCCACCCCTTAGGATCTGTCTAGAAAGACTCATCTATTAGTTCCAAATACCAACAGTGGGATGGCAGGAGGTCATGAGAGACGAGCTTAAAGGAGGGAAATGCTGCTTCTCATAAACATGTCCATTTCACTAGAAAGGGTTTTCCTCCCTTTTCCTCCTCCTATAAGGAAGTGTAAGTGAGAAAAGATGAGGGCTGAGAATGGGGGGGGGGGGTGAGAAAGACCATTGCCTTGGGCACCAGGCCTAGCCTGCCACGTCCACCTGAGGACTGGGTGGCTCTGAGCAGCCGCCTCACCCCCCTCTCAGGCACAGGTGGCACAACTGGCCTCCACCTGAAGAAAGCCTAGCCAGAGCACCACAGTGCTGCCATCCAGCCCTGTCTCCCTGTAAGCACAGTGACCCCTCAGTGCCCAGTGGCCCTGACCTCAGACCCCAGCACTCCTAAGGGCAGCCATCATTCCCCGACAGCTAACCCGGGCCTGGTATCCAGAGCAATGGTGCCCCCCAGGTGGCTTCTCTGTCTGGAAAGAAAGAGCCAGGAGGGAGCTGCCACAGAGAGAGGAGGAAAATGTCCCTTGAGCAGACCAGAGCTGATGTTCCAAGGTGCTGCAGGCTGCTCTGGGAACATTTTGGCCATAGCAGGCAGGGGAGCTGTGGGCACCTCCTCCCACTGCTTCTTCTCCAAAGGAACTCACTTTTATCTCAAGTTTGTAAATGAGAAACTGAGGCTACTACAGTTATTCCAGTAAAAAATAAATAAATAAATAAACACTATTTAAAAAAGCTTACAACAAACTGGGAGGCTGAAAACAACTAGAATTTATTTTCCCACAGTTCTGGAGGCTGGAAACATGCTCTCACTCGGGTGTCAGTAGAGCTGTCTCCTTGGGGCTGGAGACAAGAAACCCTCCTTCCCCTTCTAGTTTTCATGGTGCCAGCGGCCCTGGACGTGTCCTGGCTTGTGGCATTATCACTCCAGCCTTTCCCCCAGTGTTCACATGGTTGTGTCCCCCTTCTCTGTGTCCAAATTTCTTCCTTCTAAGGACACCTGTCACTGGATTACTAATCCTGCATAACCTCATCTTAATTTGATTACACTTGGAAGGACCCTATTTCCAAATAAGGTCATGTTCACAGCTTCTAGGTTATTCCAAATTTGGTGGGGCGGAGGGCCACAATTTGACCTTACAAAGCTATAAGTGACCCAGCTCAGATGGACCTGGGTCTGTCTGGGGTCTTCTTTAACTGCTGCCAGGAAGGCGTCCCCAAGGGAAACCGACTTCCCTGCTCATCCTTCCTGAGCCCCATGAAGGCAGAAGTTGCTCTGAGACCTAGGACCCCTCCGCCCTGAAGCTGACACCCACACCTCTTCTCAGCCCACAGCCACAGCCATGCTTCTTCCTGCCATCCCCTCTCCCATTTCTCAAGGGACAAAGTCTTGTGTCTCCGGCTTCTGCCCACTCAACCTCCAGGCTGCTCTTTGGTAGCTACTTAATGGAGGGTGGGGGAGACTCACAGCCACCAGCCCTAAAGTGCCTGAAGTGTCTGTCACCCACACTTACTTTAGAACCAGCAGCCTGAATGGCTGTCCTGGGACAAGGGTGATAGCAATGGCTGACCTGGGGTATCAGCATGCCCAGCCTGCTAGCCATGCGTTACTCTGAGTCCCACTAGGCACTGAGTCTGTCCTGCGTCTGCTGAAAGGGAGACCCAGGAGGTTTTGCTTTTGACTAATGACTGGGCCCCAGGTGTGTCTCCAATGGTGTTTTCAGAGACAGGCCTGTGAGTTGTGAGCTGAATGGGTAAGATCCGCCCCCCAGGTGGGTCGGCACAATCCACTTGTCTGGGGGCCCAGACAGAAAAAAAAAACGAGGGAGACAAAGGGTGAATTCTCTCTGCTGGTATAAGAGTGCTCTTCTTCTGCCTTTGAACATCAGAATTCCAGCTTCTCCAGCCGTTGGGCTTCAGCACTCAGCACTGCACCAAGGGATCCCCCACCTCGGCCTTCGGCCCCAGGCAGAGTTACACCACCAGCCTTCCTGCTTTGAGTTCTCCGGACTCCCCTGGTTCTCCAGCTTGCAGACGGCCTGTCCTGGGACTGCACAGCCTCCATAACCAAGTGAGTCAATTCTCCCAACAAATGCCTTTTTGAGCGTTCCTCTCTATATCCTATCATGAGTTTCTCTGGAGACCTTACAGAATAATCAAGTGGTTGAGAATTAGGCACAGTGGAGACTACCCTTGAGCCTCTCCTCATTCTAGTCACACTGTAGTTACTATGTCCTCAGAGCCTTGATTTCCTCATCTATAAGGTGAGTCAGATAATATTGACCTGACTAGGTTGCACTGAGAAAAAAGTAGGCTAATGTGTGCCAAGTGCCGGGCACACATAGAGTGCTCATAAATGCATAGTAGGGCTACAGTGCTCCCCGGGTCTCCAGCACCTGTGCTTCCCTACTCTTCCATTGCTGGAGCTGCCTGGCCACCCGGAAGGCGCCCTGCAGTGCAGGAAAGGCCCTCAACAAAAGAGACTGGGAGCTGGTGGCATACACCTGCTGCGTGGGATGGCTCTGTGCCACGTGCACTGCCCATGAAGCTCCTCCGTGGGGTCAGGCTCCAGGTGTCCACAGTGGCAGAGCTTGAAAAAGTACCCTTTCTTGGCTGTGTTGTTTCTCTGCCCCCCTTCACTTCTCTTCTCACGGCTCTCTTCCCCTTCCAAAACACTTCAGCACCACCAGCCCCCCAAAGCTGTGGGGCAAACAGTCCAAGATGCTGAGCAGATACCTGAAACTGCAGATAGCACCAAACCCCACATGAACTGTCTCTTCCTATACATACCTATGACTATGTTCAAATATAAATTAGGCATGGTAAGAGATAAACAACGATGACTAACAATAAAATAGAACGATTATAAACGATACGCCGGCATCACTACTCTTGTGCTTTGGGCCCATCAGTAAATAAAATAAGGATGGCTCAGATTCAAATGCAAACCCTTAATGCTGAGGCAGCCTATCTGATGACCACGTCGGCTGAGTAACTACGAGGCAGGCCAAGACGCCAAACAAAGGGATGAGTCACATCCCTGGACACAGAGGCTGCGTAAGATTTTAAACTCTGAATTATTCATTTCTGGAATTTTCCTTTTACCATTGCTGGACCACAGCTGACTGTAGATAACTGAACTGTGGAAAGCAAGCCCAGGACTGAGGGGAGACCACTGTCCTGACCCCTCACCCTTGTCTCAGTTTCACCTTCTGGGGACTTCCGAGTAAACAAAACGTAAAACTGTTACACTACACCATCTCATTGTTAAGACTCTAATGGTAATAAGAATTCTTCCTTACGTTCAGCTGAAATCTGCCTGCAGGGAAGTTTTAAACATTGGTCTCAGTCTGGTCCCCTTAAGCTATCTGAACTGTTTTCCTTCTCTTTTTTACTGCAGAGACCTCCAGAAACAGCTCTCCACCAGCCACGCATCTTGCCCGTGCCACCTCCATTGAGCCTCCTGTCTTCTACGGTAAGGCTTCCCACGTCACATCATCCTTCTTCACATTATAAATCTGGACTAACCCCCTGGTTGTGCAGGAGCCAGAGCTCTCTCCTCTTGGTGTCACGCTATCCACCCTGTTCCCAGGGACATTTGATCTCTTTACACCAAACCACTGATCAGATCTACTTTTATGATTAGGAGGAAGGGGGGAGGAAGGGACAGAAGAAAAGGAGGAGGGAGACAGCGGGACAGGAAACAGTCAGGCTGGGCAGCACCTCTTGCTCTGTTCTCCAATTCCTGTGGCTCGTCCAGTACCTCTTCCAACTCTGGGCAGCAGAGCATGACTTAGGGACCGCACATGTCTGAGTTCAATCCTTGCATAGACTCTGAACGCACTATGTACTCAGCTGGGGGACTGAGGAAGGAAAGACATAGTGTGGGACCCTCAGGAGCCGATCCCCATAAAGCTTCCTGCAGCCACACCCTCTTTTGAGACCAGCTCTCTTTCCTTTGATGAACATTCTCATCCCAACTTTTAATTCACTTACTTTGGATGAAGATAACTATTGGGCCTCACCAATCAAAATATACCATCCCCTTGGCCACATAATTCATCAGGGATGAACACAGAGTCCAGCTAGTGAGAACCCTCCTGGGGGCTGGGAGTGATGGCTCCTGCCTATGACCCCAGCACTCTGGGAGGCAAAGGTGGGAGGATCACTTGAGGTCACAAGTTCGAGACCAGCCTGAGTAAGAGCGAGACCCCATCTCTACTAAAAATTAAAAAACTGGCTCAATGCCTTTGACTCAAGCAGCTAAGGCGCCAGCTACATATACCTGAGCCGGTGGGTTCGAATCCAGCCTGGGCCCACCAAACAACAATGAC